>JAUZST010030936.1:0-29187 GCA_034779995.1 Parotocinclus haroldoi | reverse complement strand
GTGTGTGTGTGTGTGTGTGTGTGTGTGTGTGTGTGTGTGTGTGTGTGTGTGTGTGTGTGTGTGTGTGTGTGCGCACCGACTGGCCCGCAACCTCGTGTGGATTAAATCACAGCAACACGTTTCTAGTGGACTCTACGCGGCGCTATATCTCAGGATGTTCAGTGGTTTCTGCTTTAAACAGATTTTTCCCACATTTTACGCTGTAGCACCTATTCCCGATAAAAACAGGGTACAGGTGGAAGGCAGCGTTACGACTTGACTCTCGCCACTGTGGTTTGCTAAGAGTGTTTTATCGCTGCACAGCCCGAGTGCCTCTTTCTTTCCCTCTTTCATCCAACTGATGAGAGAAGAGTTCTTCCAAAATCCAGTCCAATTAACTAGAGCAGACACTCTTTTAAAGCCTCCATCTGTAGACTCGAAGACCTTGAGCGCTAACAGACCTAGGTCGAGTGGCAGCGGATAAGAAGCTTTTTGTTTTTCAACCCTGACATTCACCTGTCTGTAGAATGTCAGTGATGTGCCTTTGGACTGGGCTAAAATGACCAGAGCTCTGCTGACGGGAGAGAAAAGCATTAGGTATGCTTGCCTGAAATTTTCTCCGAAGAGGAGGAAGAAAAACATTGATGTGGGTGATCTGGACAGAAATGGAGAAGTGCATATTCTGTATAACCGAATATGCAGGTAGTAGGGGGGGGGTAATCAAATGAATACTACTTACAATAGGGCAGGCACATATAGTCAAAAATCACAGGACACCCTTTTATTCCAGAAAATTACATATCTCAATACCCCACCAAGTCATGGGTGAGGGGGCCTTTTAGGCTATGTACGGAACATGGCCGCCATCTTGAGCAAGGGCAGATTTTTCCAACAGAAAGGTCTTCATGTAGCGTATCAAAGAAGACAAGAATTGTCTCAGAAACTGATTGCTGCAAAACACGTTTGCAATATCGCTTGCTGTATCATAGCAGCAGACGTCAACAGCTGACACCGAAAAAAGATCTACCCATTTCACACAGCACTGTTATATCCAGCACTGTTACAAGTCAGAGAAACCGAGACTGTGGACTGTCGTGATCGTCTGAAGAACCGCTACTGACCAAGAAACCTCAATAATGGTTTTGGCAACCTTTGCGAAAAGTCCATGACACAGCAAACAACCTGTCCTGTTACTTTTGACTCGCTCTGTAGATATATGGAGAGCTGTGGCATGTCCCGTGACTTTTGACTCACCCTGTATAATGCCAATATCTTTTTTTTGCAACTGATTAAACAATAATAAACGAGAAACAACATTTCTAAACTTAAATGGGCATTTAAGATTTAAATGCAGTTTGTCTTCTTCTGATTCATCCAAATATCAAGTTAACGTGTTTTACAGCACTTACTACTAGCTGCCAGTTTCATCTTGATTCTGGGAATAAATATTTCGATACTTGCCAAAATAAACAACATCAGAGCGGTGCACATGGCAGCAGTCTCTGTTTGTTTTGAATCCCAGTTGAGAGTACGCTTGTAATGCTGGAAACAAATCTTCTCATAAATGGCCCCGCCCCCCCCCCCCCCCTGAATGATCTCTCAGCGTCCCTGTGTTTTGAGTCACTCAGAAGTTCCAGTTTATGTGTGAGCTGTGAGTTGTAATGCAGAAAATCTCCATTATTTTTGGATATCAGCTGATTATCTCAAAAAAATGCATTTAACATCTAAGTCACTCAAAAAGAATGGGTCACTTTTTGAGTCTTGGTCCTCCCAAGGACTGCATTTAGGGAGTTTTTCCTTTCCCCTGTCGCCCTAGGCTTGCTGAATTCCGGATTGGCCTTTTAAGATAATATAACAGGTATAATATAATCGAGAGACAATGCACCATTTTCATTTTCACCATAAATCTTAATCGAATTCAAAGCGATTCGTCCGTCTATCACTAATTACTTCCCAACCGTCCAGAATATAAGTAGCTTTAACCATTTTTGGGAAAGCAAATGTGCGGTAAACACGCAAAGCCGCATCACGGTGGAAGTGGGTCAAAGCAGGACACACACCCACCCAAACTGCTCACTCTGAGCACACGCACCTTTAAAGGAGAACTCTTGAATTCAGACTACAGCAGAGCCATTTCACATCTCACATGATAAGACATGACATGTAAAGCGAAAAGGTTGAACCTTAAACATTCCCCCAGTTCTCAGCAGGGAGCCTTCTGAAAACAGAGCTCTGAATCCTAACATCCCTATCTGATCCGTACCGAAAAAGACGGATGACCAACGCTGGCGTTTTGCGAACGCAAACAAATCTCTGTAAACAGCCACCTAAGGGCATTCGCTGTTTATAAGCGTCACGCCCTCTGGTGGCTGATTATGGCTTGCATCTACTCTATCACCTTACTGCTTTTTAACACACGGTGCAGTAAACCTACGAGCAGGCCAGGGCGACGTGCAGAATGATTTATCACCTTGTCCCACACAGAATCTGTACAGGCAGGAGAAAAGATCTTTCGAAAATGAGATTTCACATGGCACGCGTTTGTGCTAATTTGACAGCCGTCTGCGCTTCTGCCCACGATGAACCACCTGAGAATAAGAACTCATAAGTGTTAAGTGAATCTTGAAATGCGCGCAGAATTCGCGGCGCATTGTGCTGTGTGACAAATAGTTAAGAACGTTAAGAGAGCTTAGACAGCTTGAATAAGCGGCACGGGGCTGCGTGCCAAAAGCAAAGAACGGACTTTGACTGAAAGTGGTAGAAAATGTTAAGTATTCAGCCGAATCATCCGGATTGAACTATACTGCTCAAAAAAATGAGGGGCTTTCAAAAAGAAATATTCCCTAATGAAATATCCCCTAATTTTGTGAGCAGTGCATAAGAAAGCAAAGTAGTGTCCCTACAGGAAATAATCGTACCCCTTTAAATTACATACTACGCGCCATTTAACCAGCGTGTTACCTGCTGGGAAACAGGTCTCAACCGAAATGGTCGCTGACCCAACATCACCATAGACACAGCCTTTTTGGGTTACTGTGCAATGGAAATATAAAGGGTATTTTAATTTATGTGCAAATGCTACGTAAATGCGCCAGAAATACTGCTGAAAACGGATGAGTTTTGATTGACTGACAAAAATGAGACTGGAAGAGTGAGCGTGAACCAATTTATACAGGTAGTGGGGGGCAAACAAAGACGTTCTACTTGCAATAAGACCGGCAAGTACACTTACAAACACTATTTACAGCTTGCGGCAAATAAGTAGTGGAATGTCATCCACGCAAGCCAGAGTAACTTCCAAGAAAAAGTCTCTAAACACATCGACCGAGTTAGTCTAGTCCAAACGTGAGCTAAAAAGCATGCAGTCGTTACGCACACGCACATCATGAACACTGTAATGTTTAAGAAGCCAGGAATCAGAAAATGGTACCAGAAAGGGATGAACAAGGTCAGCAGCAATGCTCAGGAAGACTGTGTCGCTCAAACAATGCCCTATTGGTACCAAGGAGTCGAGGGTATGCCAAAAAATGATCTCCTCCACCATTACATAGCTGTAAACGTCGATACAAGGCAGGACGGGTCCATGCAGGGGTGGGCGATACGATCGAAATATGATATCACAACATTTGAAAACATTTTTACGATACATAGCAATTGTGACCAAATGCATCCGTAGCAACAGATTCTTAAAAACGAATATTCAAATATTATCTCGTACTTAGTAAGGTGATTTATTTTTCAAATGTGCTGCCCCGTCATATCGTCCATCCCAGTCCCGTCACAAAAATCATCACAATACGATAAGCTTTCTTCATATGTCCCACCCCTAGATTCATGCTGTTCAATCCAAATTCAGATTAAAACATCCGAACGTCGCAGCAGACGTTCTGCCAACGTTCTTCCAAATCCCCGTAGATCAGCAGTTTCTGAAATACTCAGGCCAGTCGGGCACCGATAACATTGTCGCGTTCAAATTTCCCATTCTGATGCTCGGTTGGAAATTCAGCGCTGAAGTCTGTGGTGAGTGTATACAAGTTGCCAAAAAGGCAAAGGGGGTGTCCCAGCTATTAAACCGACAGCGAGCAACATGTTTTTTTTGTTTTTTTTTAAATAATCACAGCTGTGATGTCCAGATGTGAAATGTCCCGAGGTTACCCTTCTCATCAGTACAGGCCACACCCATTTGGTCCACTCCATTTGAATGGTCTGGTCTTAATAGATGGTTAATTGAATAAAGAGTTCAGGTAAGTGTGCAGGCATGTGAATGTATGCAACCGGATTACAGATGTTAGTCCAGATTAATGGCAACCATGTGGGACTCTAGAGTCTGAGTGCTGTAGGCAGAAATCTGATGTATTAATCTAACACTCAGTGTGCTTCTATGTTTAGTCAGAGCGGTACGTAGGAAGTGAGACCACTGGGCCATGATGGCAGGGAAATTTGTTCAGCTTCTGCTTCCAGGATGCCCAGCATGAGAGACAAAGCAGAACCTGGCTTTTTTACGTCACAGATCCTGTATGCGAAACACACTCTAACGCAGAACCCTAACACCTCAACGCAACCCAGCAAAGAGTAACACATACCAGAGCACGTCAGTCTTGTTCAAAGGTGAAGACAGAGGTGGCAGAACTACTCAAGTTAATATTTCAGCAAAAGTATTATTAATCGGTTAACCCTTTGAGCGCCAAGGGACATATTTGTCCCGTACTTTTAAACGGACGCCAAACGCGATCGAAACAACCTAGAGCTTGTGAAACTGCACCGGATTGTAGGGTTGACCCAAGTAAGAAAAGGTAAACTGCTCACAAAAATTAGGGGATATTCCGTTCTGCCCAATTTTCGTGACCAGTATACAGAAACCAAAATAGTATTTAGATCAATCTGGCGACGATCCTGTTTTGAAAAGGGAGGGAGCAAAAAAAAAAAAGGAAAGATTTTCCTTTTGAAATGAGGTAAAAGTAAAAAGTATTCAGTTAAACAAATACAGTGTACCCTCGCCACTTCGCGGTTCACCTTTCGCGGCCTCGGTGCATCGCGGGTTTTCAAAAATATTAATGGAAAAAAATATATCGCGGATTTTTGCTGTTTCGCAGGTTTTTGCGGAACTTTTCCATTAAAAAAAAAATATATTTAAAATATTCATTCTAACAATAAAGGAATGTTACAAACCAGAAAATATTAGGATTTACAGTAAAAAGCTGTTGTTTCTACTCAATGTGTAGGATATGACGTGCCGTCATCGGACGGAGCATGTGCGATACGAGAGTGATGTATGACGTGGTAAGTGAAGAGAACGTTCGATGTGTTGCTTGAAGATTAAATAAAATTAATTAATTAATTAACAGTTAAAAACACTCCAATAGCGTGTTTATTCAGTTCTACGGCTAAAATAGTGTACAGTATAAATACTTAAATAAATATAGCGTCCAACTTTGCGGAATTTCGTTTATCGCGGGTGGTCCTGGAACGTAACCCCGGCCATAAACGAGGGAACACTGTATTCAAGTACAACCAGTGAATGGCTGAGACCCATTTTTTTCAGTCCCGATCCGATGCCACTCGACTGTCGATACCAATCCAGATTCAGATACAGAAGGAGGTTTTTGAAACATCGTGATAATTGTTGGTAGAGATGCACCAATATTGAATCTCTCTCTAACCGATTATTTCTATTATTAGATTATTGTGGCGGATACTGATCTTAAAAAACAAGAATTGAACCTTTCTGAGTTTAAAAAAAAAACATTCATATTATAATCCATATAAGAACTGTTGTTCAAATCTGAATCAGTCACATACTAATAAGCAAAAAAAAAAAAAACGTTACACCAGACATGATGCTTGCATAAAGTGCAGGTTCACTAAAAGAAAAAATGGTATCATTGCATTTTAGAATGTAGTCTACCTTTAAAAGTCACATGCAGCGACAAGTCAGAAACGTCAGATATTTTGCTTGATGAATAACAGCCAAAAGACAAAAGAATGCTAATATACACTGAATTAATTCCATTATCGGGCCAATGCAAATAACAGAAAAAATCCATATATAAACAAATAGTATACTGGCGTGGTTACAGCTTTTGCTTTTTGCCATTTTCCGACTAAACAAATCTTTACACAAACAACATTTGAACCAACAGCTAATTCCAGTTGCAGACTAAAATTGACACATGCTCATGGTAAGATGTGGAATGGAATAAGGATCGGCTTTGTACTGTAACCAATTTACAGCAAGCAAACCAGAAAAGAGCGCAACCGAAATCTCACGACCATTCGAGCCTGCATCATCGCAGTAGCAAGCGACAAACCAAGCCTTTACGTTTGCTCTTCCTCAAAAGGTCTCTGATATACAACTTGAACGCCTACTCACGGTTTTGAAGTCGCGGGCGCTGCACTCCTGGCCCTCGTAGCGGCAGTAGAGCATCATCTCGTGGAGATCGTGGCCGACGCGCTCGGTGAACTCGTGCATGCTGAACGTTTTTGGCCTGAAGCCGCTGAAGTTGGCTCTGTCGGCCAGAAAGGCCAGGACGTGTGGCTCTGCCAGGTGCGCTTCTGGAACGTGCAGGTGCACGTCGAGGAGCGCCAGCAGCTCGCCGGCGTGGTACAGGTCGTTGCGCGTGAGCCGCGTGAAGCGGTAGGCGTTCAGGTTGCACACGGTGACGGCGGGAAACAGCAGGCTCGTCGCGGGCACGGCGCCGACGCTGGCCACGTGCGGGTAGGACAGGAAGTGGCCCATGCGCTCGGCGCACTCCAGCATCAGCAGGGCCAGGCAAGCTAGCAGGGCGGCGCTCCAGACGAGACGTCGCAGGGCCGAGGAGCGTCGGCGAGGGAAAACAAAGCGCAGGCCGTGCAGAGTGCTATGCTGAGTGAAGGAATGCCAGGATAAGTGGCTCGTTAGGTGGCCCGTACCGATGCTCTCGCTCTCACGGCTTCCCTCGCTGGCACAGCTGTCCTTCAGCTCCATCATGGGTACTGGCACACCTGGAGGGAACAAAGTGCAGAGCTGTAGAAAGCACAGGCACTTGCATGCATAGATAGCAGACTAATATGAAAGTTTATTCTCTCATTTATGCCCAAATTGGCTCTCTGCATGTCGTGTAAACCATCCCTGTCAATACTCTGAACATGGACCGAAACGGAACATGTCCAATTTGAACAGATAACAATAGGTATTTGGCTCTCGGGGCACCACTTTTACTCAGCATTACAGCAGGGAATCTAATATAACAATGCAAACTAAACAAAGGGCTTCAGTAAATATAAACACAACCTTGTACACAACCTGTACAATGCTATAATGAGTCAGATAAGATTAACTGACTGATAGATTAACAGTCTCCTCCACTCATTACCTGCGGGGGTATTCAGAAATGTCTTTATCCCTTTTGTTTCCGAAATAAAAGGGTGTCCTATGTCTTTTGACTCACCCTGTATAGCACCTCAAATATGTTTACTTTTACAAAGTAAATACTTTTCATTATTCTGTCTCTTGACTATGTTCCATTACCACACACTTGGATGTTCCTCCACCTCAGCATCACTCTGATCTGCACTCTCACCTCTAGACCACTACTGGTCTTCATCAACAGAACCCAGTCCCACCAGAGTCCAGTAACTCCCTCCATCATTTAGTCACTGAGAGACTATGTGCCTGCAAGGACCTCCCACTGAGGACTGACTATTTGGACTACATATCGAAATCTATTTTGTTTTCAAATCTATTTTGTTACTTATTTTATTACTAATTTAAATATTAATATTGATTTAAATTCTATTACTTACTTAATTTTACTATGACTTTAATATAATTTTAAGTATTTACTTAATTAACATCTAGGCCACCCATGATAGACGGGTGCCTTTTTGAGTCTCGGTCCTCCCAAGGTTTCTTCCTACTACATTCAGGGAGTTTCTCCTTTCCACTGTCACCCTAGGCTTGCTAAATTTGGGATTGGCCTTTTATGATAATATAATATTGTAAAGCCAATGCTCCATATATAAATAAATTTGACTTGACTTGACTGTTTTATTCTCATAGGTAACTGTAGAGAAGAGCACACTGAAGCTCGTTGTACTTGAGCATTGACAATGATGGTTTTAGTATTTCGATGCCATGTCTACCTTTTCGTATTTGGTCCTGGAGCACACGTCGTCATTTCAAAAAAAGATTTGGAATAACGATTGGTCTGACCACAATAAGCATTCAGTAATACAGTCATGTGACCCCCTATGTCACACACTGCTGAGTTCCTCGTTTAGTTTGAGAGAGTGCAGAGTACGGTTCCTGTCGAACGCATATTAATGTGTATTAGCGTATTCTTATAATAAAGTCGGGAAGGACCTTTTATGGTTTTTGTTTTGACTTCAATGCTTGGTTAATTAAATGTTACATAAACATTACATATTTAATACTTTATTAGAAAATAAGCTTTATGTAAACGGTTTTGCCCAACTGTAGCTTAATGTAAGGTACACCATGATATATACTGTATATATTAATCTCCACAGGTGATGAATTTAACTTGTGATGGATTTGTCTGTGCATGAGTGGTCTTCGTGGTCTTACTGTTTCTGTCGTGCTGGGCACCACTTTGGAAACTGTTGTAAAGTTGGAAGGCTTTTTACAGCACCCTTGCCAAATGCGTGCAGCTTTCCATTTTAAACCACTGAACTGCAGTGTATCCAGTTGTACTCCTAAGTTTACATACCCTGGCAGAATGAGAATGATAATGCAAAAACCTGGTCTTCTATTCATGGTTTGTGGTTTGGTGAAGCCATTTATTACCAAACAATTCTGTTTGCTCTTTTTAAATGAGAATGAAAACAGAAACTACCCAAATCACCCTAATCAAAAGTTTAGATACCCTGAAAGTATTGGCATTATAACCTACACACAAATTGTCACGCTCAGGTTTAAATGGCTTTTAAAAGTGACCGTCCTCACCTGTGATCTGTTTGCTTGGAATTAGTGTGTGTATAAAAAGTCAGTGAGTTTACGGGATGCTGGCAGACCCCTGCATGTTTCATCCAGTGTTGCCACTGACGTAGTTGGATCACGAGACATGGAGAAAGCAAAATAATTAGCAAAGGATGTGCAGGAGAAGATAATTGAACTTTCTAAAACAGGAAAAAGATATTCAATGAGTTAAGAATGCCAATTAGCAGTGTTTAGACTCTAATTAAGAAGTAGGAAATAAAGGATTCGGTTGAAACCAAGAAAAGGTCAGGTAGACCGACAAAAATTTTAGCAACAATGGCCAGGATAATTGTTCGCGATGCAAAGAAAAACTCACAAATAACATCAGCTGACATACAGGACACTCTGAAAAGAAGTGGTGTGACTGTTTCAAGATGCACAATAAGGAGGCACTTGAAGGAAAATGGGTTGCATGGCCATGTCGCCAGAAGAAAGCCATTACTACGTCACAGTGCAGCCCGCTTACAATATGCCAGACAGCACAAAGACAAACCTCAACATTTCTGGAACAAAATTATTTGGAGTGATGAGACCAAAATTGAACTTTTTGGCCACCACCATAAACGCTACATTTGGAGAGGAGTCAGCAAGGAAAAGTACACCATCCCTACTGTGAAACACCGAGGTGAGTCGGTGATGTTTTATGTGTGAGCTCCAGAGGCACAGGGAACTTGGCCAAAATTGATGGCAATATTAATGCAGCATTTTATCAGGAAATACTGAAAGAATATTTGCACTCATCAGCCACGGAAGCTGCGCAAGGGACTCACTTGAATGTTCCATCATGACAATGATCTAAAACACAAGGCCAAGTCGACCTGTTATTGGCTACAGCAGAAACTTGTGAAGATTCTGGAGTGGCCATCTCGGTCTCCTGACCTCAATATCATTGAACCACATTGATCTCAAATGTGCAGTTCATGCAAGATGGCCCAAGAATTTACAGGAACTGGAGGCATTTTGCCAAGAAGAATGGGCAGCTTTACCATCTGAGAAAATTAAGGGTTTCATCAGCAACTACAACAAATGACTTCAAGCTGTCATTGATGTTAAAGGAGGCAATACACAGTATTAAGAACTAGGGTGTGTGAACTATGTAATCTGGGTGATTTTGGTAGTTTCAGTTGACATTGTGATTTCAAAAGGGCAAACACATGTTCAATAATAAATGGCTTCATCCAACCACTAAACCTGAATAATACAACAGTTTTTGTATTATCATTTATATTCTCTGAAAACTGCCAAAAAATACTATTCTGGCAGAGTATGTAAACTTATGAGCACAACTGTATACATACAAATAATAGAGCAAATAAAGCAGTTATAGAGCTTTCATTTTCAACCGCAAACGCAGCACACACACACACACACACACAAACACACACACACACACACTCTCACACACACCCACACACACACACTCTCACACACTCTCACACACACACACACACTCACACACACACACACGCCCATACACACACACACACACACACACACACACACTCTCACACACACACTCGCGCACACACTCGCGCACACACACACGCGCACCCACTCACACACATACACACTCTCACATACACACTCACTCACACCCCCTCACACATACACATACACACACACAAACATTCACACTCACTCTCTCTCACACACACACACACACACACACACACACACACGCTCACTCACACACACACTCTCATACACACTCTCATACACACTCACTGACGCGCACCCACTCACACACATACACACTCTCACGCACACATACACACTCACTCACACCCCCTCACACATACACACACACACACACATACACACTCACTTACACACACTCACTCACTCTCTCACACACACTGCATCAAAAACAAGCGCCTCAGTAGCGGCTTTAACGACGTACGCGGTCACGCATGCACGTCTGGCACAAGTCTCTTCACCTGTGCGCGCGTGTGAGGGTTAGAGGAGGCGGGTCTGGGCACGAGTCGACACTGCGCTTGATCCTGAATTGGCAGAGCGCGTGCGTGAAGTGTGTTAAGCGCTCCAGAATTCCAGCGCTGTTCGTTCCCATGAGACGATGCCGTGCAGCCCTCAGTGCCGCTATGTGCAACAATGTTAGAGAACTGAAAAGCTTGTACTACTCTCTCTTCTCTCGCTCTCTCACTCACACACACAAACGAAGACTTACATGCACGTGCAGCACTGTTCAGCCTCTCGTAGCTTACTCCAGTCTGCCGCCGTGTTCCCTTGCCTCGCGCTTTTCCCTTCGGACTGGCGCGCACCTGCTCATGCTCCACTCCTCTCCATCCACACGCCGGCGGAGGGACTCATGAGTCAGGACAGATGGAGAGCAGAGGGTAATGGAGAGAGCAGAGAGGAGCGTCACATTCGTAAGGAAGAGGGAAGGGTAGAGGGAGTGAGAGAGTGAGGGAGAGAGTGCGAGAGAGAGAGTGAGAGAGAGCGACAGCAATCACACAGCCATGTGACGAAGCCTATCTGAACGGCCATCATATTACATATACTACGTACGAGCATGTGAGAAAAGGTGGGGTTTGCACTGGTTCGCATTTCTGCTGCTCACAAAAATCGGGGGATACTTCCAAATGAAAAAGCTAGATCGCTTATTTAATGGACTTATAGTCAAGACTCGACACCACATGAGCAGCTGGAGACAAAAAGAATAAGATACCTTGAGTGGACACCGGGCTCAAATGGATGAAAGTCCTAAGAGTCTTCTGTGTAGATGAAAGAGATGCAATGTTCAGTGTAGCATCTTCTGAAGGAGAGAGTTTTTAGTAAAAGTAAAAGTCGCTGGTGTCGAGGCAAGCAGAGCAGGAGCAAAAGCAGTCAAAACAGTAAAAGAAAATAAAGGCAGTAAGCAGATCTCCATTAGCATCCGGCATAACATCTGTTCGCCTATACCGTATGAGCATGGTCAGATAACAATCCTACTTAACCATCACGTTACCTTGCCAGATCTAGTTGGACAGCAGTTGTAACTGCACACATCACAGTGGCAGAGGAATAACACCCTCTGTGGCAGAGGGTTATATTAAGCACGAGGTTTATTAAACACGAGGTGAAAGTGTGAGCGCGTCGATTGCTGAGCAACTTTCAACTCCTAATAAGGATGACGACGATGGACAGTTACATGATGGATCGCCTGCTTTTCGGTTCTTTGCTCACTTCTGGCATTTGCTCGCGTTGGTAACCTAGCGGTTAAGGTACTGGACTCTGAACCAAAAGTTCCAGGGTTCAAATCCCACCTCTGCCAAGCTGCCACAGTTGGGTCCTTAACCCACAACTGCTTGGATTGTAAAATTGGATCGATTGTAAGTTGCCCTGGATAAGGGCGTAAATGCTCGCGTTGCAAATTGCAACAAGCCGACATCCCATCGTATTAAAATTAAGGTGTGGCCAAAACTTATTAAGGGTTGGGATCAAGAAACGATCAGGCTATGGGAACGCGTTTTGTTGCCAGTGGTTTAGATATATGGCTGTTATTGAGTTATTTTGAGGGCACAGCAAATTTACATTGTTATACAAGCTGGAGACGGATTACCTACACAAAACGTGAAGTTAAACTTTACTAAAGAAAGGATAGTTACAAAAATGCGAGGGGTGCGCACACTGGAAATCTGACTCAAGTTATTTTTATTACTAGTTATTAGAATTCTGGTTTTGCATTGTTTACACTTCAGACATACAAAAGAAATGACTTTTATTCAATGCAGCGTGCGGAGATAGCATCGTAGCATAGCTACCGTGCAGTTACGGTAATGAATAAAAAAAATGTACAATTACAGTGTTCGCAGTGTTCCAGGACCACCCACGAAAAACGAAAATCGGCAAAGCAGGGACGCTATATTTATTCAAGTTTTTATACACTATTTTAGCCGTAGAACTTGCAGAACGTCTGGGTGGCATCGTAGGGCTTGAATGAGATCAGTCCATAATGAAACTTTCCCAAACAGAGTGCTCTAGTCTTACTTCTCGTTTTTGGTTCGGATTCATCCGCTGAGTAAATACGCTATTTACTGTAAATCATAATATTTTCTGATTTCTAAAATTCCTTTATTTATATTTGCAATATATATATTTTTGTTATCAAATTTGTGATTTTTAAAATGTAAAAGTTCCGCAAAAACCAGATCCGCGATATATTTTTGCCATTTCTGTTTTTTGAGTTCGCGAAAGGTGAACCTCGAAGTGCCGAGGAAACACTGTACTTCCCTCTCAAAAATCCCTTACGGCATTCCATGTTGTGTGTGCATAATGTAATAAATAGTGATAGTGCACTTAATATCGCCAAGGCTTGGACTCGCAAGTCCACAAGTTAACCTCCGAGACTTCAATCTTTAAGGAAATCAAAGGCAGCCCCACACTAAGTTACTTGATCTGTACTGTTCGCCAAAATTGTGATATTTCCAAATGAAATATCCCCCAATAACAAAAACCCTAATTTGTGTGAGCAGTGTATTTTTGCTAATATTAACACATTTGTTGAGGAAATTTAAAAATGGAATATTCAGCAAGGATAGTACATTATTTCAGCCTTCTGAGCCCAACTTCTGACATCAAGGCGCACTGAGATCTATTTTTTTTTTTTACAATGGGCAATGTATAAAAAGCAAATATCTGCTCCATTCGCAGAGCCTCCTTTTGAGTGGCTTTTTGAGCCGCAGTCTGAATGCTGTCTGTGTTGCTTTCTAAGGCAGTGAGATTCCAAAAAAGCGTGTTGTCCTAACCTCCAGTCTTTCTTATCTAAAGCCAGGCTGCATATTTGTGTAAAATCACAAAAGCATGCCTCAAGATGAAAAGGACACAACGGAAAAAGTAGTACAAGTGCACCATAAATGTCATGGTCTATTGGAGCGGTTTTTTTTTCCTAGAAATGCTCCTGAGTCATGCGCTTGCTCTATCCCACCTGACAGCACCTCTGTACTCCCTCGCCCACTGCCAGTCAGAAATCGCTCGACCCGCGCTCTTTCCATCCGCACCTCTTCCCTTTATCGCATTTGTTTTAGCCTCTACGGTCGAGTTAAAGCAGATTTGACTTTGTGAAGCACGCCAAGGGTCATGTCCTTCATTCTGGCCAATACTAGCCGCGGAAATGTGCTTTAACCTTACTTTCCTTGCGTAACAATCTAAGCAAAATCACCACCATCAGAGCCTAAAAGGATGTGAGAGCTTTCTTTGGTATTTACTCATTTAAAGGCAGGTTTAAAGATGTAGTCATTAGAAACACCCAACACTGACCCAGTGCTTATGCATCCATATTATTGGGTACGCTTGGCAAGTACAAGGATGCTCCCCCTTTCGCCTTTAAAACGCCATTGATTCTGCTTTAAACATCGATAGTGCTTTAACAACGTCCCTCTGAGATTTTGGTCCATATTGACATGAGAGCGTCACACAGATTTGTCGGCTGCACATCCTCGGTGTCACTGAAAGTCACCGAAAGAATTTTTCTCTTTGATTTAAATTAATATCTAGGCCACCTATGAAGGACGGGTCCCTTTTTGAGTCTTGGTCCTCAAGGCTTCATCCTTCTACATTCAGGGAGTTTTTCCTTGCCACTGTCGCCCTAGGCTTGCTCACTTTGGGGTTGGCCTTTTAAGATAATATAAGATTGCAAAGCTGCTTCGAGACAACGCATTGTTGTAAAAAGGGCCACATAAATAAATTTGACTTTGACTTTGCTGCCGATTCGCATTGTTTGACTGCGTGGCGTCACTTGCATATGCCCCAGAAAACAACAGTTTGAATCAATTTTGTTTCTTTGTTTTCTTTACGAATTTTGCATTATTAATGTTTAATAATACTGCAGTCACAGCGTCTCACGGTTTTAGTGGATTCAGCGCCTATTCTTGTTGCGAGAGGCAATTTGACTGACACCAGCTGACCAACCTTATGCTCTTTAAGCGCCTCAGCGCCACAGTGGCGTCTTAATTGCAGCACATCTGTCTATCGGACAAATCTGCAGCAACTGAGTGATGCCATTATGCCAGGATGGACACAAATCTCTGAGGTGTACAGCACCTATTTGAAACTTCGCCATAAAGAATTCTGAAGGAAAAAGGGCGTTCAACCCAGTACTAGCAATGTGTACCTAATATAGCGGCCGCTGTTTGAAGCAGTTGCGTTTTCTATCTATCTATCTATCTATCTATATATATATATACAAGCTCCAGGACTTCATGTAGAGCAGAAACATCTGTGATTTCCTATAATATATATATCAATATATATTATATTAATATATATCAATATTAGGCTAGCACCTCACAGCAAGAAGGTCTCGGGTTCAATCCCAGGGTGGAGCGGCCTGGGACCTCCCCGTGTCCGCATGAGTTTCCTCTCATAGTCCAAAGACATGCGTGTTAGGTTAATTGGAGTCTCTAAAGTGGCTATTAGTGCATGACTGTGTGCGTGTTTGTGCCCATGTGGAATAAGATAATGGATGAATATATCAATATAATTTGCCAGCGGACATATTAAAATATTTCACAAATAGTCGAGGGTTGTCCCTGCCTTGTGCTCTGTGACATCGGTTGGAATTACTCCAAGGCACCCTGTCTAGGATGAAACAGATAAGAAAGTTTAGCTTAGGCCTTTACACAAAACATGCATACATTCAGAGATTATTAAACACTTCACCAGATACAGGGCTAAATGAGCTAGAAGGCACCAGACGGTTAGGCTGAACACTCCCGGTGCTGCACAAGCATGTCCATCAGATATTAGGCAGCTTCCCCCAGGCATATGTAGCAGTGCTTTTTCAAGAGCACAGGAATATCAAAAGCAAGCAGCTATTAGAAATAACTCCAGACAAAAAGCTGGTACATCGAAGAATATACAGTTACAGATCTAAAGCGAAAGATTTGGCAAGTTTACAGTGCATTTGGAAAGTCTTCAGACATTTTCTGCCGTTTTTATATGTTATTAAATATTGCATTGACATAAGTATTCAGACTCACTACATAGTTGAAGCACATTTGGCAGTTAATACAGCCTTCAGTCTTCTTGGGTTTGACGTCACAAGCTTTGAACACCTGGATGTGGAACTTTCCTTCTCTGCAAATCCTCTTAAGCTCTCTCAGGTTGGCCATTGGTGAACACTGGCTTCCAGGTCACCTTTTTATCCAAGGCCCTTTGGGCAGCCAGTGCTAGAAAGAGTCCTGGTCGTTCCAAACTTTATCCATATAATATAGAATTTTGCTTTTATAATATAATGGAGGCCAATATTCTCTTGGGAACTTTCAGCACAGCAGAAGTTTTTGTAGCCTTCTCTAGAGCTGTGCCTCCATATAATGCTGTCTCTGAGCTCTACAGGCAATTCGTTTCTCCTTATGGCTTGCTCTGATATGAATCGTTAGCAGTTGGACCTTACATAGATAGGTGTGTTCCAAATCATGTCCAGTCACCTGAACTGGCCACAGGTGGACCCCAGTTAAGATGCAGAAAGACCCATTCGGAGAAATGGGAACCCCATTTCTAACAAATTTGCAAACATTTCTAAAATTCTGTTTTCAAGCTCTGATTCTGGGGAATTGACTACAGAACGATGGGTGAAGATTTTTGAGGTGAATTGGAAGGTGAATTGGTGACTAGGGACAAAATGTCAGAAGGAACATTTGCATCATTTACATTTATGGCATTTAGCAGACACCCTCATCCAGAGTGACTTACAACTGATACAGTCTTACATTTCAAACAACGGTGGGTTAAGGGCCTTGCTTAAGGTCCCAATTGTGGCAGCTTGGCAGAGGTGGGATTTGAACCCTGGACCACCAGGCTACTGCAGTCCTACATTTAGCACACACTAGAGTGAGTTAGAATAGAAATAAGCAGCTTGATATTGAAGATCTTGTTTGGTCAAACCAACATTTGAACTCGCACCCTTCTCATTAGTAGTCCAGAGTCTCATCCACCAACGATTTAGCTTGTTGTACAACTGCCAAAAAAAGATCAAAAGAAAAAGCAGACTCCAGCTGGGCTAAAATGGTGATTTTACTTTATAAACATTGCCAACATGGAAAGCTTGGTTGCCAACATGCACGGTAATGAAATAGCATTATTGCTACTTTTTAATCTGGCCTTAGGGCAAACAGGCTGAACTAATGATGCCGCAAGTGTACGTTTCTCCGAAAACCATCATCATGGATTGACCCAGAGATACAAACAATTAGCCTTAGCCTATCTAAATGGATGAAAAGAATTCGCATGCACTCCTGGGCAAAAACGAGCCCAATATAATATTACAAAATTGTAAACTCATAATGGTCCTAACAGCAACCTGCGCCATCATTTGCTGCAGTGAATCCTTTAGGGCAATAACTGAAATCAGAGAAATTTACTGACCTAATCGTCTTAATCATCATAATCTTCAAATGTTAGATAAAACTCTAAAAGTATAACATGTCTCCATATTCAAAATCTTCCAAAATATCATCTCTCTTTATTTTTTTTTTCTTAAAAGTTTGGTGCAGTCATAATGAAGCCCATCTTAAAAGTAAGTAAGAAATAAACTTTTCAATAGGACGAGAAATGACAGATAGCAACAATAATAGAAATAATACAATATCTACAATATGCAGTCTTGATTCCCAAGGTCAACGACAGACAATCTGTTCTAAAAAATAAATAAATAAAAAAAAAGAAAGCAAATGATCATGCAGGGGTCTAGCTTTGTTAGGTAACTACAGCTTTTTCGTCACAAGACTACAGCAAAGCCTTATTACACCATCACATACTGATTGAAAAAGTCAACACTTTGAAACAACTGGTGATGTTTCCATAAAGAAAGAATCTGGTAAGCCCAAAACCTCTTCAAGCACAGATGATCACCTGCTGGAGCGGCACGGTGGCTCTTCACCTCACAGCACCATCACCTCATAACAAGAACATCCTGAGTTCAATGCCAGCGTGGTTCCAGGGCTCCTCCCCATGGCTGCATGGGTTTACTCCGGTTTCCTCCCAAAGGCATGCAGTAGGTCTGGTATATAAGACTAGTCTTGATGTGATCTTGTGCGTGTTGCTGAAATGGCTGTTGATGCTTATAGCAGGGTTGAATAAACCAAATGAACAATCAAACCTGCTGAAACAGGCATTTTCAAAGAGAGAGCAAAAGCCTTCAAAACCTGTCAACAGAATTCACAATTTCATAAAACAAGACTCTTGAGGACAATAAGAACAATGACCAGTTTTCCAAAAGAAGTTTCGTGCCTAGAAGACGTGCTAAAAGCCAGTGCCGTATAAGAAATTTAAAAACGCTCTGGCAGATTATGTAAAGTTTGACTGAGCGTGCTTCAGAGTTAAGTGAACTGATAAATCAATTTCCGTTGCATGATGATGGTCCAGACAGGTGTTTTCAAAGATCTGGTGTGAATACATCTTGGTGGAAGAGGAGTCGTGGGGTGGGGAGCCTTTTCACTGTCAGTTATGGGTTGAGTTGCTTCACTGCGAAAGGTCAGTGGATGCTTTGGAGTACAGGAAAAACACTGCAGGAAGGATTGATTGCCATGATTTCAACTAGACAATGCTCCTGCTCACACTGACCAGACCAAGATGTGGCTTAAGAACTATAAGTCTAACAGCCCCATGTTTTGGCCTGCTCAGGGTCCAGATTTGGATTTTCCCTGTGGAGAATATTTGGT
This sequence comes from Parotocinclus haroldoi, assembly GCA_034779995.1. NCBI lineage: Eukaryota > Metazoa > Chordata > Actinopteri > Siluriformes > Loricariidae > Parotocinclus > Parotocinclus haroldoi. The sequence goes on along the minus strand of JAUZST010030936.1, from coordinate 10,575 downwards.
CTCACAAACCAACTGGGAAAGAGTTTTCAAATACTCGCAAGTCCACAAGTTAACCTCCGAGACTTCAATCTTTAAGGAAATCAAAGGCAGCCCCACACTAAGTTACTTGATCTGTACTGTTCGCCAAAATTGTGATATTTCCAAATGAAATATCCCCCAATAACAAAAACCCTAATTTGTGTGAGCAGTGTATTTTTGCTAATATTAATACATTTGTTGAGGAAATTTAAAAAATGGAATATTTAGCAAGGTTTAAACCATTTTTGATCGAGTGTGCATTTTCTGAAAGGCTAAATTAAGCCTTTTAAACATGTAAACGTGTTTTACGGACTGATACGATATTGAATTTCATGTGTACATCAGCTTTGTGGTGCGCTCACTCGTCCAAAGTAAACCTACTATCTGTATTGCCTGAAGCACATTTGGAAATCTGGCAGCATAAATACATGCAGGCTTACACAAAAGTCTGGACACTTCCCAAAATAGTCTGATTACATGCTTTGTTGATTTTCTAAATGAAAACACCACAGTGTCAGTAGGGAACAAACGTAATTGGCATTTCTGCAAATTGTACTGAACGTCTTAACAAGTTGACTGAGTTCTGCGAACTTGCAGAAGCACTAATGGAGAATCTAGAAAGTTGCCTTTAGGTAAATCCCATATTTTGCATAAGACTGCAATCTTACGCTTCAGGATCGGTTTAATTTTATGACTACTGCCTGACCCCGTCTTTCTCGCTCTCGTTTCTACACTCATTGTCCATTTTTTTCAGCTAAACGCCGAGTCAGATTGAGATTCGGGTTGTTTTAAACAGAGAGTGTCATGTAAGAAATGAAAGACTGGAATTAATACGCCGGTGAATGAGACCAGCAGCAGTGCAGGGGCCGGATCCGTAAAGCTGAAGACATATTAAAACATGTTAAAACACACACTGGTCTCAAAAATTAGGGGATATTTCAGAATGATTCATTTCTGTGAGCAGTATATTTAAGAAATGAAATATTGAAAACAAACACTTTAAAGGATATTTCATCGGTTCACCCGTCAGCACAAGTTCAGCTTGTTCACGCAGTCTTCGTTTCATCACAGGAATCATTTCATGATCTCCAGAGATGTTAAACAGACATTAATCTGCAAGAATTGTTCATTTGAGGTACTCATAATCTTTTTTTAGTCATTTCAAAAGCCTTTATCACAGCCCAGTCATGAACCTCCAGAAAACCATTGATCGGTAACATAAGTGTGACGTTCTTGGACAAAGCTCTCCTGGGAAGCACGTGGATGTTATTTTGCATCTGCCTAAACATTTCTACAGACTGAGAACACCTTCATGGCTACGGTATTCCGAATTCTTTCAGCAGGATAATGCGGCTTACCCCACTGCGACTCAGCAATGGTTTCGAGAACATGACGATGAGTTCAGAGTTGACTTGACCCCACCTCACAAGACTTAAAGGCTCTGCTTTCGTTCACATCCTTGGGTCTTTCGGATTCCATGCCTCGATGGGTAAAAGCTTTGGCAGCACAAGGAGGATACATGTACTATTAAGCAAGTGGTTTTAATGTCATGTCTGATCAGAGCAGAGTTAAAACAGAGAACCCTCTGGCAAAATGTCACACATTCCAATCTTGCCCATTTTACCTGTATAAGAAATTGCATTAGCTCTGAAGGTCATTAACCATACACGTGTAGGTTTCAGCCCCCTGGTGGGTTTGCTGTAGATATTTTTAGACTAAGCTATTGTGAGTCCAATTCAAATTGCCCTGGCTTGTCACTAGCTTGTCTGATTAGGAAGCCGCTCTGGCGCCCACAGACTTGTCCATTAATCAAACGCCTGGTTATTACAGGTGGCACATCTTTAGTCTTCTTGTCGTTTTGAGTCACTCAAGAAAGTAATAGCGGTACTGTTACAATGGATTGAAAGGCTAGTTAGAAAGCAGGAATAATCTTTGAAGACTGGCGGATTACCTAAATGGTGGAAACGAATGGATTTTTTTCAATACAGGTCCTGTACTTGTGTCACGAAGCAAACTACTGAGTGCAAGTCGCCCTCTAGAGACCGTACTGCGTAATGCACGTGCAACGTACCTTCTGCCCGTGCAACGCCGATTCCCCAACCTTTCTCCAAACCAGGTATTTTAGTATCAGGTTCCTAGTTGTAATTTGCCATGCCAGTTAGACAGTTGCAGTGATATTCTTTAAGCACTGTGAAAAGCGATATCTGTTTTTTAAAACTGGGATAAGGGAAAGAAATACGCTCTTCAGAAGAGATTCTTAATCTGCATTTAATTCTGTTCCAGAGTTGCACATGTTCTACAGTAACCTAGAAACGCATGTAATAGAGGCGATATGGGGCAGCACGGTGGCTCGGTAGGTAGCAGCAAGAAGGTCCTGGGTCCTCCCATTGTCTGCATGGGCTTACTCCAACAGTCCAAAGACATGCATGCTGGGTTAATTGCTGTCTCTAAAGTGGCCCTTAATGTGTGACTGTGTATTCCCTACGATGGATTGATGTCCCCTTTTGGGTTGTTCCTGCCCTTGTGACCAGAGTTGCCAGGTGGGAACCGGCTGGCCCACGTCCCCATGTGGATTAGGCGGAAGATGGACGGACAGAGGCGACATAAAACATGTTCCAGTAAAGATACTATCCCAAATGAGCCTAAACCCTCAGGAGATCAGCGAGATGTGTTGCCCATTCTTTCACAATTGTTTGTAAAGGCAGACTGCATGGCTAGGCGCTCGATTTTTACACTTGTGGCGAAAAGACTGAATGAATTCACTGACCAAGAGGCGTGTTCCAATAGTTTTGTTCATATAGTGTCATTTGAAAAAAAGTATCTTTATATAATAATATTTTTTTCAGTTGACTGACAACGAGGTTTTGTACTTTGTAGTCAGTGCAATACCTAAGAAACTGCCAGGGTAAACTGAAGATGATTTGCGATATGCCAGTTTTGCGTAACATAAGAAAAGTGCAGACATACCTCTCAAGACCTTCTTTCGCAGGTGGTAAACTGTAAATTCTCCTGACACCAAGGTTGAGACCTTGCCTCACACCACATTCCCTGTGGACTCTTCTGATATACCTGACAGCAGTAAGACCTCCAGCCTGCCAATGGTTTAATGAGTCTCAGACAAGGTCCCCATGGCTCTTAAGCTGGGCTAATGAGTGCAGTTTAAACACAGATTAAATTTCCTCTGGGAATCGCCATCCTCCTTTCTCTCAGCGTCCAGAACATGCATCAGATGCCTCCTTGGGTCTGTGTGCTTGGATTGTGCTACAATGGTCAAAATGCAGAGAAAACATTTTAAGATAAGACAAATGCCTGCAAAAGATTGCTTTCATCGATCTGTAAGGAACAAGGAAGTACAAATCAGTTCATTAGAAAAACTAGATATTCCACACAGGAAAAAAGCTCAGGACTCAGGGAACACGATATAGCCAAATGTTTATATGCACCCAAAAGTACATCCAAAACCTTTGTTATTAACGTGGAGTAGGTGTCTGCTTTGCTTATCCGAGCATTTTAAGTATTAACACTAGGGCACTGATATTGGAGAACAAGTCCTGGCACAGAGCTGACATTCCAATTCGTAGGTGCAAACCTATGAAAGGTGTAACTGAGGTGTTCAGTACAGAGATCGCTAATTAGAAATACAAACGTTAAGCCAAATGTATTCATCAAATTTATTTTCAGTGTCCTAACTGAGCAAGGGTAACAGCGGAAAAGTAAAACACCTAAATGTTACAAGGAAAAATCCTTTCTTCTCAAGAAGATTCAAAAAGGGATCTGACCACCTTGGCCAGCCTACATGTTAGAAGTTAAATTTCAACAGTGTTACCCAATTAATAAGCTTGTAGTAACAGTTTAAATAAACATAAGCTAAATATAAATATGAAAACAGATCTGTAAAGATAATCGAATTAAATACAATCCAAAAGCAAACATAGTATTGTTACATTTATAGTTGATTTAGGTACAAGTTATTTGTTCATTTTCCACCCAAGGGAGATTTTGAGTCGTGGTCCTCCTACGGTATCATCCTTAGAACTCCCTAGGCTTGCTTAATTTGGTATTGCTATTTAAGACGACATAATGCCCCACTGTAAAAAAAAAATAAAAATAAAAATAAAAAAAAAAATAAAAAAAAAAAGTGGATGGAATTACTTGACATTTCTTTCTCCTATTGGGTAACACTGATGCCTCCTGGTGCTTTCTGTGAATCTGTGGGTTTACTCCGGATACTCTAGTTTCCTCCAACAGTCCAAAGACATGCGCGTTAGGTAAACTGATTACTCCAAATTTGCATCGTTTGTGTGTCTGACTTCTTTAACGTCACTATCGGCATCAGTTTTCATCTTAGCGGCACACAAGGATATATCCATACACAAGTTCATCTCAAGACTAGTAATATACATACACACACAAACACACACACCAATTTGGAGTACTTAACTTACCTAACATGCATGTCTTTGGACTGTGGGAGGAAACTAGAGTACCCGGAGTAAACCCACACAGACATGGGGAGGACATGCAGACTCCACATAGAAAGGACTCAGGCCGCTCCACCCAGGGATTGAACCCGGGACCTTCTTGCTGAGCGTTATCGTGCCTAAATTGGCACCGATTTGTATAACTAGTTCTGATATAACCATTTGTGTGTCGCTGATGCCGATAGCGACGTTAAGCAAACCAAACAAACAAAACACCTTGTGTTATACCCCTGGAAATTTGCAAACCGTTTGCATGGAGACCCGCTGCATGTAAAAGGAGTTTGCTTTGGTTGTATGCTAGAGTTACAATGCTTTATTGGTAATGTAGTACAGTATTCAGGGGATATGACAACTCTCAAACAGAACTACAAAATAGCCCAAATGCCTTATTAGAGAGAAAGGGAAGAGTGATTCAGGGTTCATCTGGCAGCACTGACCACCCCCCGGGTTCATCGTAGCATAGTTACACTAATGCGATGCCAGCAGACTTAACACATGAAAGGAAATACGTGCACCTGGGAAAAACACCCACAGATGCGGGGAGAACATGCAAACTCCACACAGGAGCGGCCTGGCCACAATTCGAACCCAAGTCTCTATGAGGACAATCTCTGCGTCTCCGTTCCACCCCAGGCATTTGCACACAGATTGAAAACTCCTTGATCAAAGTAAGCTTAAGTACAGCATGAAGATCCCCCACTGCTTAATCCAGTAAAGACGATGACTATTTTTCTTAAGCTTCGTGAGTGGATTCTGTATCAGACGCTGCTTTAAATTCAAGTTCACAGGACACCGGAGTAGCCATGGAAACCTTCAGCGCACCTGCCTCAATGAAAATATTCAGCTTTTCTCGTTCCTTCATCTCAAAACATCTGCCGCTCTTAAGTAACAGGTCGCTGCTTGGTCCCTTCTAAAATTCACCTGATGAGAGTGAAGTCAGAGTGAATTTGGCAAAGCAAAGAAAACACAGGAAGCAGAACACCGCTCAAACTGAATTTACTCTTCATTTTTAATAGGCGACAGGTTTCTATGATTATTATCGTATTTTACAAAAGCTTCTATACAAAACCGAACAAACACAAAGCAAAGGGAACTCCTGCTGTGGCCTGTAATAATATAGTACATTTCCCAAATAATAGTGTTATTGTTAGAAGGTGCTGTAGGTGTCAAAGGGTATCTCCCCAAGGAGCTCGTCAAGGTCGTCTGAAAGACAGATTAACAAGATCAGTTACATTTATTTATTTGGCAGGTGTTTTACTGCTTAAAACTTTAAGAAAGCTGTCTTTTCTTTTTTTTTTCCCCCTCATTTCGCCTAAAAACTTCCAATACTTTCAGTTTTCCGCCGAAAGAGAACATGGCTGCGACGAGTCAGACTATTGTAAACAAACTCTGAAAGCATGTTTCTTTGACTGCTTCAGACAAGGGATTTTAATAGCGGAGGATTCTGGAGAGAGGGGCAGGTAAGAAGAATCAACTACAAGAGTGTAAGAGCGTGATAAAGTCTGTGATAGAATCTGCACCCAACCCTGGTCACTGGACCATTTCCAGAATTTAAATAAATCTCTAATATAGACCAAATCAGCCATAAGTATGCAGAGAGCTACGGTACATTCGTTCCAAGTCTTTTCTTTGAAGTGCCGTAAGCCACAAATTTTGCTCAAAATCAGGTTGCACATCCTCGGTGGCATAGCGGCTCAGAAAAACCTAGACTTTACGGTCGGGCCATTTGTCTGGGTGCCAAGTATCGTGCTCACAAAAAATGAAATGAAATATCTCCTCATTTTTGTGAGCAGTGTATCTTTACATGGTGGTTGCCCTAAACAAGGCAATTGTGTCCGGACCGATTGCTAAACACTGGTATCACTACATCAAGTCCAAACAGGATACTCTCATATCTGAAACAATCACTGCATACTCGTGTCACTCGGGGTCCCCACGTGCTGAGCAAAGACCCTAATCTAGGAGCATAAAAAAATTCCTATACACTGCGTTTTAAATTGGCACAGTTGGATATCGGATTCGGATCCCGATTGAAAAACGTGGATCGGCCCATCTCCACAAAAACGTGTCGTCTAAGTTTATGTCAAACCGCTTTTCGCGAAGATAAAATATGGGACTTAACCAGGGATGCCCGTACTATTTCTCAAGCCTATCATTTGCAAACGACGCACTGCTCCTCAGATGGCAGGAGCAGGTCAGTAATGAGATAAAACTCCAGGGGAAGGGATTTTTTCAGACAAGCAGACTCAGATGTGGATGTAGAATTTAAATGAGTTTAGGTATTATACAGCTTGGGTACAGGACTGAAATAATTGAATATCAAACGCAGACGGTGGTGATCCAAGAGATTTATCATTTTCCGTTCGTTTATCCAAATTGGTCGCATGGTTCAATCTTTGACAAGGCACTGAAGCAAACCGATCAAACATACCTGCACCCCACTGAGCATCCTCTAATCCCTCAGTTCCAGAAGTAAACTGATTCACATCGTTAACAGAAGCTGTTCGATAGGCTGGAACCTGCTCCTCCTCGTCAAAATGCAGCTCCATCTTTGACACGGGACCCAATTCGGTTCTGGAGGGCTCAGTGTGGAGCGATCCAGCAGGCCTCTAGACTCCCGTTGAACAATAGTGAGTGTAGAACGTGATATTGCTCAACAAGTGCAAATTAAGGTGGCAATCAAAAACATTAAGCACTAAAGTACATCCTCAGTGGACATGATCACTCACCATTACAGTTAGGGAATGCTGGGTGGAGGAGTGGACACTTCCGTCAGCTGGGTAGATCCGGAGCAGGTTATTGGGTGTTACGTTTAGGTAATGGTTTCTACACGAGGGGGAGAACACGCCAACCTGGGCCAAGATGGTTTATGGCATTATACATGAGCATGGCACGTGCTAATATGTTACGCTGTTAAAATGATCTGTCACACCGGTAATAGTTTTCACTGCTTGACCACGTGAGGCAGCCATAATGACATGTCCAAAACTGGCCACTAATCATCATTCCACCAAATACCACATTCATTCAACACCGACTTAGTAATGTACACTTTGTGAGCTGCAGCCAGTCACGTGGCAGCAACTCAGTGTATGTAGGCATGTTGACATGACGACCTACCGAAGTTCATCGAACGATCATCAGAATGGCGAAGAAGGGTGATTTAAGTGACTTCAAACATGACATGGTTGTTGGTGCTAGACAGGCTTGTCCGAGTATTTCAGAAGCTACTTTTAAACACAGCAAAGGTCTGTTGGACTGTGGTGACCTAGTGGTTATGGTACTGGACTATGGACCAGTAGGTCCAAGATTCAAATCCTGCCATAGTGAGCAAGGCTCTTAACCCACAATTGCTTGGACTGTAATCGCTGGATACGGGTGTCTGCTAAATGACATAAACGTGAACGGCACAAATGTTGTAGTTACAATTAGGAACGACTGTGCAACAGCGTAGATCAACAAGAGGATATCGTCCCGCAAGCCATCCCAGATCAAATCTGCACAGCTCACAAAAAGTGAGGGATATTTCAAAACGAATACGAAGCAATTCAAAAAGAAGCATTTTATTTTAGTGCATTAAACAAGATCATCAGAAAAGCAAATGAAAAGCCAAAAAAAGTTGTTTCGATTATGCAAATGAGATGCAAACTCAATTATGGTGATCGAATAGCAAGTGATATATTCACGGGGGTGAACGGCAGTGTGTCAAACTGGACGAGAGTACCCAGCCCCACCCTACCCCGCGTTGACTGACTCGATAGGGTGTATGGTCACACCGACCGTGATGGTGCATGGACAGGATCAGAATGTCCAGCAGTTCTTGTTGTATCCTGTTCTTATTCAGTATGAAATATCCCCTCCTTTTTCGTGAGCAGTGTATTTATCTGTGAAGTGATTTGAGTATTGGGGTCGGCAAATTGGGGTGTGTATGAGCGCGGATCTATTACTTGTTTGAGCAGCAGCACTGCGCCAGTCTTCAGTTCCCCTTGTCTGTCCTCCAGCAAACGTCTATGAACTGTACCCTGCATCTCACCTGGACACGTACACACATTTATATTACCCCACACTCCTATATACAAAGGGCAACACACAGCCATCTTATACTCAGTTCTGAAATTATTGGCATCCTTACCAAACTGCACTAAATTAGGGAACAAGTCTAAAATAAGAGACCTTAGAAGGTCTTGGGCTTGGGACGATATGATATGAAATTTGGATAAATGATCACCCTCTAAAATAATATTCAAATTCAGACTCGAGCAATCACAACGTAGCATGTGGTGATATGCACTCACCGGCCACTTTATTAGGTACACCAGTTCGGCTACTCGTTAATGCAAATATCAGCCAATCGCATGGCAGCATCACAGTGCATTAGGCAATGCAGACGTAATTATCAGAAAGCTAATTAAAGAGATGGTGAATGAAGGAGGGTGTTAGATGGGCTGATCTCAATTTTTCAGAAACTGATCCACTATGATTTTCACGCACAGACAGTTACATTCATCAGAATTTATCGGACGGCTTCTTCCAGAGCAACCTGCAACTAATATATTCTTACATTCTATAATGTGGGTTAAGGGCTGTGCTCAAGCTTGGCCGAGGTAATATTTGAACCCTTGAACTGCTGGTCCGTGGTCCAGGATCTTCAACGCTAACCCACCGTGCGGCCAAGTCGACACGGTCAGAGAATGGTCCGAAAAAAGGGAACATTTCCAGTGATTGCTGTACTCTGGGCAATAACGCCAATTTGGTGCCGCAGGTCAGAGAAGAAACGCTAGACCGTTTTGAGCCGACAGAATGGCAAAGGTCTGCCCGCGCAAACGCGTGATGCCATCATGTCAATATGTTCCAAAATCTCTCAGGAAGCTTTCCAGCGCCTTGATCGATGGCGCGAAAAATGAAGGCAGTTCTGAAGGCAAAAGGGGGGACCAACCCGAAACTTCGAGCCTTGGTCCTCCCAAGGTTTCTTCCTTCCATATTCAGGGAGTTTTTCCTCGCCCTCTGTCGCCCTAGGCTTGCTGAATTTGGGATTGGCCTTTTAAGGTAATGTAAGATTGCAAAGCTGCTTTGAGACCACGCACAGCGCTATATAAATACATTTATCTTTGACCTAACTAGCAAGGTGTATCTAATAAAGTGGCCAGGGAACGTAATTACGATCAACAACTAAGGTAAGGTAGGGATTTAAAAAAAAAGGCAGGAGCACATTAATATCACATGGTACTTCTATAACAACTCAACAGAAATGGATTATTGAATTAATTGCTATTGAAACGTAAAAATGAATAACCTTTACCTGTGCTATCCTTGAACACTGCTTTGGCATCAGCATGTGTGTGCAGAATGCTCTTCAACACTACGGCCATGTTAGGAACCTTGTTTTTCGGTAGCTGCCTGAGAGCTGCCTGAAAAGTCAGCAATAACAAAAGGTCACATGGAATATTGTGCAAACTAAAGAAGCAAGAAAAACAATGCAAAACAAATGAGACGCAGCAGCCTACGTGGTCTTTAAAACGCTAATGAATTAACTTAGCCGTTCATCATCCTGATTAATAATTAATGCCTGTGTGCTATTAGCGCTGATTTGTTACGGCATGCTGAAATAAGACATTAAAATTATAATCGCAGCGTGAGCGCGGACGACGCTCCTTGTGATAAATGGCATTAGTCTAAGTGCTGCGTCTGAGCCCTGGGATTGCATGCGAGGATAAAATAAGATCAACGCTGGGTGCGGTACGTTTAAAGTAAGATTAATTGAACGTGCGGTGCTACAGAAGGTTGCGCGTACTTTTCGCAGCACCATAACAATGCTGTAGGAATGCAGGAAGCAGGAAGGGTTCCTCTCATCCAGCCCCATCTCAGCCTTCATCACTGCCCACGGACCTCCTCCGACCTCCTCTTCCTCACACGCTTGAGAGCTCGAGACCTGCAGGCAGCAGCAAACATACAGAACGTGATGCTTGTGGGTTTTTCTCGACAGACAGACAGACAGACAGACAGACAGACACACACAGACAGACAGACACACACAGACAGACAGACACACACAGACAGACAGACACACACAGACAGA
>JAUZST010030925.1:0-26738 GCA_034779995.1 Parotocinclus haroldoi | reverse complement strand
ACTGTGAGAGATATTCAAACACTGTAAGAGTTATTGAACACTGTGAGAGATATTCAAACACTGTAAGAGTTATTGAATACTGTGAGAGATATTCAAACACTGTAAGAGTTATTGAACACTGTGAGAGATATTCAAACACTGTAAGAGTTATTGAATACTGTGAGAGATATTCAAACACTGTAAGAGTTATTGAACACTGTGAGAGATATTCAAACACTGTAAGAGTTATTGAAGACTGTGAGAGATATTCAAACACTGTAAGAGTTATTGAAGACTGTGAGAGATATTCAAACACTGTAGGAGATATCCAAACACTGTAATATATATATATATATATATATATATACAGTTATTGAACATTGTGATAGATATTTAAACACTGTACGAGTAATTGGACACTGTAATAGATATTCAAACACTGTTATAGTTTTTAAACACTGCGAGAGATAATCAAACACTGTAATAGTTTTTAAACACTGCGAGAGATAATCAAACACTGTGATAGTTTTTAAACACTGCGAGAGATAATCAAACACTGTGATAGTTTTTGAACACTTCGGGAGATAATCAAACACTGTAATAGATATTCAAACACTGTAAGAGGTATTTAACACACGATAATGACACACCGTCAACGTTATTTAAGTTCTTTTGAAACTAAGAGTTTCATGCTTTAGTTGTTCCTTCAGCCCAGTAGATCCCACAGAGTTCTCGTAATGGGAGCTGGAGCGTGTAAGCAGTGTTCTGCCTTTGTGCAAGCTTTTTTCCTCAGCTGATGGATTGGTTTGTGCTGCTGCATCAGTTTTGCTTTACAGAAGGTAATTACACTGTAAAATAAGACTCATTTACCCAAACACACCGAAGCCAGGCTGCACAGGACCTTTCACTAGGGAACAGTGCCGGGTGAGAGCTGTCACCCCAAACACCACCACACTAACTCAATATTAAAGTTACACTGCACTGCCAGTCATGATACACTTTACACACTGCTTCACTGTGCTATAGCCAAATGAAATATACAGAGTCTGCGGAATCTGCATGCATCTATCTCGTATTGAACTATGATTGATTGTATTGAACTATGGCTCATTTACGTGATGATTGCATTTAATTTATGTTGTTCTATTGTGAAGAAGCGCTATTTGTGCTTTGGGTTCTGTGAGAAGCACTATATAAGTTACTATTATTATTATTATTACTATTATTATGTCTGATGCCTGCGCTGGTTTATCTTTAGCATATTATAAAGATAGAGCTTTTTTTCCACTTAAAACTAACATTTGGCCATTTCATATTTCTGCATAGTTATTACAGTGGAATAGTACATTCTGAACTCTGCAGCTGAGGTATTCCATTTAAATAAGCATTATTTATGCATTTACCAATTTGTAGAGTCAGGATAATTCAGGGAGCAGACACATTTTCTTTTTTATCCTTGTTACAGACTGAAGTAATTATAATCAAACTTTTATCTCTGCTGTTGTTCTTTTGGCATTTGAATTCTGTCTTTCTGCAGCCGGATACCACGGCTAACTGACTCATCCATGATTGTGTGGGAGGAAACTGACTTTCATTGTAGTGGAACACTGATGTATTCTTTTCTTTTTTACTTCTCGAAATACAAAAAGGCATCTTTTTTTTTGCAGCCCGTGCATACATTTAGACGCTAAAAAGGATATGTGAAGTATGGACCTGAATATAGTCTTTTTAAAAATGTAAATTCATGCAAGAGTTTCCATTTCTGTAGCCTTTCTTGGGTCCCCAGCTATTCTCTGTTAGTTAGGTGATTAGTTATTCATGAGTGAAACCTTTGGAAACGATGACAGAAATGCATTATTAATGAACTGTAGGTTCAAAAACATATACAATCTCTCTGCTTCAATCCCCCTTCCATCCATAATATAATTATTTAGTCATTTAGGTGCCATAAATAAGCGATATTAATGGAGTGTTCAGTGTTACTGTTACTACATACTAATTACCCAATCAGCGATGTGTTGATTAATTATTCCACTCAGGCACTGAAAGAATGGTGTGAGAAAACCTCCTACTGAGAGTGTGAATGCATTCAGGCCCCTGGGGCCAGACAGAACTCTGGATTTTCGACCTTATGTTGAAAAAGGGTGCTTGCAGTGCTCATACAGTGAAACAACAGGAAACTGTTTAGTACATGCTGATTTGGAATGATATTAGTCACAATAACATATCTGTTGAAGATAAGACAAGAGGTGAATGCTGGGAGATCTGCCTATTGTGGCTCATGTTTACTTTGACTTTTATTTCATTGCAATATATATAATGTTCTGTCTGGTCAATTTAATTTAATTTGTTAATAACCTTTTATTCCTACATTTCAGGCCTGCAACACATTCCAAAAAAGCTGGGATGGTAAAGCATTTATCGCATTGTAATGTTGCCATTCCCTCTCACAACATTTTGGATTCCAAACAATGAAATGTTTCAGTTGTCCCTGTGTTGGGGACAGGTCAGAACTGCAGGCAGGTCAGTCCAGGAACCGTACCCTCTTCTTCAGCAGCCATGCCTTTGCACTGTGTGCAGCATGATGTTGTGCATTGTGCTGTTGAAAATTGCAAGGATGTCCATTAAAAATGTTGCCTTGATGGCAGCATATTTTGCACTAAAATGCACTTTATTGCATTGAATTCTGACATTCTGACACACTCACCTTTTCCAAACAAAAAAGGGTATTGATTAATCTGATCCCGATACATGTAGTGTCCATGTTCCATCCCACATGGACATGTTTAATATAAGGCTTCTTTATTTGCACAGTAAAGTTTTAAGTGGCGTTTGTGAATGTAACTCAGTATTGTAGTGCTTGATTAAGTTTTGTCAAAGTAATCCCTTGCCCAGGCAGCTATATCATCTATCCAGCTTGCGTCCTTGGAATTACTGACTGAAAGTCCTCCAGACTTATTGAATCAGTTAATGATATTTTATGTTTAATGCAAGGAACACTGCTTTTCTACATTTTTATTTTCCATACTGTCCCAACGTTTTCTTATTTGGAGTTGTAGATGTTTTCTTTAAAGGCTTTATAAGTGAATGAGCATCGAAGTCCAGCAGTAGCCTGAGCTCGCAAGAATTGATGCACCGACTGAATGGCCTGATTCTTAGGTTGTACAGGTGAAAAACAGAGCTCTGATTATTGCATGTTTCACTGCAGAGTAGAATTATTATGGACTGAGCAAGTGAGCTAACTAACATTAGCTCTCCACACCACGAGCGGTCACCATCCCAATCATTTTGATCTCCTTCACTCCAGCATGGTCTCACATCAGACAGTCATTTTCTTAATCACAGCTGTGAGAAACTGCTTATGCTCAAGTTTAGTTGATCTACATGGTGTTTTAATAAAGTCACATGGCACTTTTATAAAACACAGAGACTAAATGATGTGAATAAGCAGGAATGGGTGACAGTAGTAAGGAAAACTTACTAAGACATTACTCGCTAAGAGTGGCGAAAACCATGAGCGCTGGAGAAAAATGATCAAGACATGCAGCACTGCGTCTCCTCTGGGTGAGACCAAACAACTTGATTAAGATGTTAAATTTAATAAAAAATCTGTGTGGAAAGTATTTTTAGTATTTTTTGCTCTTTAAAAAATTGTCAAAGACAGGAGACTTAAGCAAAAGTGTCATTTTCTTTCCGTTTTGATTTCTAAGTTTTGTCCAGGAGAAACTACTTAAGAAGTAAGTAAATGTATTTTAAATATCTTATGTTATGTTATTTCTCCATGGGTTGTTATTACTCTTGCGTTCTGGATGGCCCTATGGACTGATTGCTTGAGATGAATTCTTTGGATTTGTCACATGTGCCATAAGCAGTGATTCTGACAATTGTCCAACGTATCTATGTTACTATGCAAATGGATTGCAACGCGAATAAAGGTATAGCAAATAAACACATATTTGTCTCACCTGAACATGACCTAAATATTAGCTATGTGTGTATATCATTAAGTTTACAGAAAAGGTTGCTTTGTTGGTATGATATTCAATACAATAACATCCTTTGAGGCAATTTGGTATGTAATAAAAGAAAATGATGGCATGAGTGGGGCTGTTATGATCATTGTGATAACAAACGCATTCTGAGACCCCAAGAGCTATAAATTAGATAGAATATTCACTATTTCCAAGCTGTGCCTACAGTTTCTATTACATGAAAATATGATGGTAAACAGTGTAAACAATTCCTTTTACTCCTCCTTCCCTAATTTTTCAAAGAAAACGTTTTCGTTTCAAATATTTCATGCAGTGATTCGTGGAGACTGAAATGCGTAGGCTTACACCTACAGTGCCATTCAGAACACACACACACACACACACACACACACACACACACACACACACACACACACACACAGTGTGTATACAATTTACTTTATTTTTCAACCAAAATGGCACTATTACTGTCTTGTCTTGTTATTCAGATAGATTGTTATATTGAATAAACATCAAGTCAGGTTTATAGAATGTGTGTCTTTGTAGAATGTATAGGTTGTATGGCTTTGAAGACATGGTTGCCACAAATAAATAATAAGAAGAACATTATGCTTAATGATGTAAGACATATAGTGGTGATTACAAGTGCGTTAAACCTTTTGAATTTCACTATTATTGCATAAATATGACCTAAAGTATCATCAGATGTTTACAGACAATCCATAGAGTAGATAAGGAGAAACCTGTTGAACATATGAGATTAATATATTATACTTGGTTATTCATTTATGAAGCGAAACTGTCCAATATTGCATCCGCATTAGTGGCAAAAGTATAGTCTGTAAACCTTTAGGGTTCGCATTTAGTTTAAGGGTCAAATTAGAGTCAGGTGTTTTCAATCAATAGGATGGTTAATCAGCTGTAAATGGCCACGTTATTGTAGTTAAAGAACAGAAATCTATAGTCTGATCTTCAAAACGCACGTTTGTTGAAGTAGGTTTTAGTGGAAAACAAAAAGATTTCTAAGGGCCTCAAAAAAGAGTGGTTGAGGATGGAAAATGTGACAAATCCACTGCTCAAGTGCGGCAACTCCAAAGTGGAGTTTGGAGGAATTCAAGACAAGGATCAGTCTAAGCGTCTAAACTATATACTATATACTACTCTTTATGTTTTTAACAATTTCCAGTTTATCAGAGACAAACTTCCGTTTGTAAAAACACATCAACATTTTTAATCAGATTTTTAGGAGTGCTCGGACTCAAACTGGAGCTGGATCACCCATATGAAGTGGCTAGGCAGTTCTATGAAGCTACCACCTGCCAAATACGAGTGCCAAATTTACTCATAGTATGCCGCAAATTTGTGTCAGGTCAGTATAATATAATAGCAACGTGACAGCGGGAGCAAACGTCCTTCCAGTATTAATTAGGGATGTAAAGAAAAATGGTTGGAACCAAGAAATCAGTACAGCTTATACAGCTACACTGATTTATAAACTTATATTTGGTTCAAATTGAAAAATCTGCTTTCCTTGTGTGTGTATGATGTATGAGAGATAGAGAAAGAGAGAGAGAGAAAGAGAGAGAGAGAGAGAGAGAGAGAGAGAAAGAGAGAGAGAGAGAGAGAGAAAGAAGGAGAGAAATTTAGTGGTGGTGGTGATGGTGGGCAGGTGGAGAATTTGCTGAAAAATGATGGACTTGACTAAAAGAAAGCTCATGTAGGCCTTCAGACTCCAACACGCTCCAGCATGTCTCAGTCCAAAGCTGCTTTGGCACAGGGATTTGGACTGATGCAAGACCTACTAACGAGCCTGTGAAATGGCAGACAGGTGGGATTGCTGGGAGATTTGGCTATGACGCTCCTGTAAATGAGAAAGAGCAGTTCACATTTACATTTATTCATTTGCCAAACACGTTTAGCCAAAGCGACTCCCAAGCATGGCAGATACAATCTGAGCATCTGGCATGTAGGTTTCAAGAGGATGAGCGCCGAAGTCCAGCATGGGGATCTCTTTAAGGGTTCTCCAAAAGGGAGAAAGCAAAGTACCGTTGAGGGCGCAAGCTGGAAAGTCTTTTTTATGAAAAAGCGTGCAGTCGCACCTTTTGCCCAATGTGACATCATGTGCAGAAATATTACTTACAGCCCCACAGAAATCACTGATGCATGATTTACATGCTTTATATGAAAATGCTACATTCAACATTTTGCAGCTCAGAAATAACAGTGTGCTACAGTGTTGATATATGAAGTGCATGATGCGTTCTCTTCCACCTTGGATGACTTGGTTCACAAATGAAGGATCGGATGGTATATGTTTTTTCTTCTTCCTTTTCTTTTGACATAATACAAGCCACTCAGTCATAACTGATGATTAAATGGAGCACATCTGTATATGGATGAAGGGATTCTTTCTTCATTTTAACTAATCTAAACTATGTCTCAGGCGTCATACAGGCATGTACTATTTATTTTTAAAAAATGTTTACAGAGATACAGAAAGAATAGCAAGTGTGTACTTCATAGCGCAAGAGAGTTTATCATTAATTAATAAATACTGGCCACACTTGAACATGATACAGAACAAATCTGTTTTGGCATTGGGAATGTGAATGGTATTAGACCCACTAACTGAAAGTGAATAGGGAGGTACAGGTGGGATTTCTGGGAGCGTCGGGTTATGTGTGCTATGGAATTATTAAGCTCGAAACGAATTTCAAACAGGATGAGACCTGCAGTGTGAGACAATTCTAGACTAGAGGCTCATAAGGGAAATCCAAAACAGGAGATTGTGATGGAGGAGAGAAAAAACAAACGCATGAATAAATCAAATAAATGGATACACAAATTACATTTTATTGTCCATTTTAATAAAATGTTGAACTACCATACCATACAATATTAGCACTTACTTGATTAAATAAGGTGCTGGACCAGAAACTTGAGGGATTGGGTCTGCCACTGGTGCCACTGTTAGGCCCTTGAAAAATTTCCTTAACGCTCAGTTGCTTGGATTGTACCTTGTAAGATTTTATCAACTCTGAGTTGCCTTGGATATGGGCGCCTGCTAAACACTGTAAATTATTTTTCTCTGTATTATAACCTCATATTTCCTGCTCAGAGGCTCTCAGAGGCTCTCAGGAGGACACGGAGACCACCGTTGCGGTGTCAACGTAGGAATACCAACTGGCCCCTCGTCAGGACTCTAAGCCTGGTCGCTGTGGTGGCAGGCCAAACCTGATACAAAGTCAAATTTATTTATATAGCGCTTTTAACAACAGAGCATTGTCTCCAAGCAGCTTTACAGCTTTCTAGGCCCACAGCCATAGGCGTCATTAGACCCAATTTCCTGTCACACATGCCCCAGTAAAATGCTGCTGTGCCCAACTAAAATCACAGTGGGAAGACAATTTTTGTTATATACTTTTTTGGAATTTGTTGTAGGCATGAAATGCAGGAATGGATGTATATTAACACAGCTGACCAGGCAAAACGTTAAATATAATGGGTTAATTCACAAGTAAAGGACATCTTAAAATATGCCTGCAGCATTCCTTTATGTACCATGTTGTTATGTTGCTATTTCATCTACCAAAACTTAAAATACATTTTGGCTACTGTATATTTGAGTGTTATTCAGTCACATTTTTGGTTAACGTGGCCCAAAGTGTCCAGGAGAAAAAAGGGGGTAAACCGAGAACTTCAAAATAACAAGGCCAAATCTAAAAGTGAACACAGTGGATTGAATTTGATTTAAACAAATGAGGAAAGTCTTCCAATAGTGAAATTTAAAGGACACTGAGCTATGTTATGTATATAACACAACCGATCATGGGTCACTGGAAAAAAAAAAAACAAGAGTAGTTAAACTATAAAAGTTTATATCTTCGGTAGGAATTCATTCGATTAAAATAACTCCAGTGGTTAGTGTGTATACTGAGTGAGTTTTTCTTCCTTTCATACCAATTAAAGACTCCTGCTCAGAATGTATTGTGTTAAAAAGAGCAAAGAGCAAAAATCTATCATTTAGATTGCACCAAACGGTATGGATTTTCTTCTCTTTTTTCATGGTTGCACTCTCAGCAGTCAATGACATTTACACTTTCCTTTCATATACGTGCTAGCTTTCTCAGAGCTAGAGAAATCGTTTAATAATGCCTGCGTGTGACAAGCGAATTCTCACAGAAAAACTAAAGGTCACTGATTAAATGTGGCCCTAAGCCAAGCTCCTTATGTTTGGAGTGATATTGTCCTGATCCTGTACGGTTTGAGATGGGAGATCATTTACAGAAGGATGGGTTAAATGGTAATACAGGCATATGAGATTATTTGAGCTTTGTAACATGGCACAAAGAAGATGGTACATTGTGGCCATAAGGAGATGGACACGGTCAGCAACAATACTCAGATCGGCTGTGGTGTTTAAAAGATGCTCAACTTAAGAGGCCTCAATTGTGGCAAGAAAATATCCCACACCATTATGCAAACACAACCACCAACCTGAACCATTAATAAATGGTAGGATGGATCCAGGATTTCTTGTTTTTTTATGACAAATTCTGACAGAAATAAAGAAACACGCACTTTAAAGACAATCTTCTATTCGCATTCTTGTGAACCTATGTGCATTGTAGCCTCCGTTGCCTGTTCTTAGCTGATGGGAGTTGCATTTGGCGTGGGCTGCTGCAGTAGCCCACCTGCTCCAAGCTTTGCTGTGCTATGCAGGTATTCAGGTATGCTTTTCTGTATGCCTTGGGTTTAACAAGTGGTTATTTGAGTTACTGTTACCTTTCTTTCAGCTCTAATCAGTCTGACCGCTGGGATAAACGAGGTCTTTTCAGGCCATTCTCTTTTAACCCTAGTGATGGATGTGTAAGAAAATATTGAGACCAGTCTAGCACCAAAAACCACTCTTTGGCTGGTGAGCTGTCCGACTGGGCTCGGCTTCGATCCGCTTGAGGATTCTTGGGTTGCGTGTCCTTGCTTTAGACTAAGCACAGAGTCAGGGGGTATCCAATGAGACTTATGGTGATCTGAGATTTTGGATTTCTGTCTTCTTGCCTCTCAAGCTCAGGTTTGTTGATTGCTGTGGAGTTGTGTTGCTGATGTCATAGGTATGTGATTCTTCATGGCTGTGTTTTGGCTCTGTTGCCTTTCTGGCCCTTCCCTTTCTAGCTATGCTGCTATAGCTAAAGATGTTGGAGTCTCATGCTGCATTTAGTATCAGTGGTTCAATCGTGGTCTGTTCATAGACTCCTAACAATAACTAACTGCATTCCTCTTTTCTCTCTGAGCTTATATTTTGGTTCCAGCTCTAGTCCCACACACTAAGATGTTCCACCTCTTCAGCCCCATTCAAGCTGTTCTATCGTCAACAGCTCCATCCCCACAATACTCAGACCACAGGGGGTAGTATCTCGGTCTACTTGGCATGCCATGCCACAGGGATTTTCCTGGTAAGGACGCAAGATCCTAAAGTGCCTCTGTGATTGGACTAAATAATGCATACTTTTGTGTTCTATGCAATATTTCTCTTCCTTACTTCATATACTCTCTAGGATTTTTTTATTATCTATTTTCTAATATCTATTCATATTTATTTATATAATAACTATAACTAACTAACTAACGAGGTTGGGTCCCTTTTTGAGTCTTGGTCATCCGAAGATTTCTGCCTCATAACATATAGGGAGTTTTTCCTTGCTACTGTCGCCCTATTCTTGCTCAATTTGAGATCGATTTAGAAGATAATCTAAAATAACAAAGCTGATTTGAAACTTCACTGTAAAAAATAAAGCGTATAAATACTTGACCTTTGTTCACTATTCTTTATGCTCAGTTTAAACTTCAGAATGTGATCTTGACCATGTTACCTAAATACATTGGGCTCCTGCCATGCGACTGGCTGATTAGATATTAGTGTTAACGGGCAGTTGGGCAGGTGTACCTAATAAAGTGTCAGCGAGAGTGTTTGTATTCACACATATACACGAACATAGGAACACCAGGCTAGGCTGCTTACGTTTGTTAGAGCAGGCTTAGACTAGGAGGCATTTCAGAAAAGCCCAGCCAATAACCCCCCCCCACCCCCCCCCCCCCCCTAGCGCGCACTGCTCTCTCGCCGCGCTCTCGTGCTGTTGGACGCGTGTATTTCGGGGATTAGTGGCTTAATCGACCTTGTAATGGGGAGATCAGAGCAGCATGGAGACAAGAGCACACATTCTGCTACACGTGCACACACAGCAAAACTAATATACACATTGCAACTGCGCCGCACACACAGGGGTCCAAGCAATCCCAGGCGTCAATGCAGCCTCGAGGAAAAGCCTGAGAGAGACAGATGAGGTCAGCAGATGCATATTTACTCCATGTATAGAGCACAGACCTGCTCGTACACAACCTGACCCTCTGGAGGGTTATTAAACACTGGAGAAGGGAGCACCTTGGCCCGGCCTTCCGGCTGTGTGTATGAGGGTTAATGTGTGTGTGTGTGTGTGTGTGTACGTGTGTGAGACAATGCAGCAGCGTCTCCAGCGCAAATGCAAGAAGGGTCAGTGAGATGCTGCTGCAGGCATCTGAGTAATACTTTTGTGTACGTCTGCAGTGGAATGGGTAAGCGAAGCTGTAATAGCATATCTCTCACCATTCTACACCATAAGGTGTAAGGCTATTTTGGAAAGCTCTTTGCTGTTTTTCTGAAACAATTACATGCATTAGGACTTGCCTCACAACAAGCTGTCTCATGCCACGACTATTGTCATAGTGCCATAACTCCAGCTTGCACTTCCATATTTTTTCTCCATTACTGTTCATTTTACTGAACCTAACATCTGCCATGTGCCAAAGTTAAAAAAAAACAACATTCCATTGCAGGTGTTCCTTTTGTTTTTGTAAGGTCTCAGAGTGTAATAGTCTTGTTAGGGCTTAATCCAATCCGGGTGTCGATAATTATAGGGCTTTATACATTCTGTGTGCCGTCAAACCTGTCAGGATGTTCCACTCTACAGCCATGGACGCTGTCGGAGGATCTGAAAATAAAGATAATTGATTTACACAAAGCTGGAGAAGGTTATACGGAGATATCCTGCTTGCAATTTGCATTGTTCGAAATGTCATCATGCCAGAGAAAACTGTTCAAGTCGAGGAAAGATCTGTAAGGCCAAGAAACTCTGATACACAAAGAGTACTCCCTTTATACATAGTTGCCTGTATTTAAATCAGTTTTGACGCCTCAAAACATGCTTACAATTGGATCAATGAAATCAGTTCGTCCATATGTTCTGCACTGTAGGAGGAACCTAGAGAAATGCCAGAAAACACATATCTAGGACATATATAAGCTGCAAATACACACACCTGGACTGGTATTCTCGTGCCAGGAGTCCCACAAACGGCACTGGAGCATGGAACCGAACGCAACTGTTAACTCACCTTGGCCAAGACGGGATAGGAGCCAGAGTAGTTCAATGGTAGAACGCTTGTTTGTAGTGCTGAACAGCCTTGGTTTGTGCTTCCTGATTTTTAATCTCATCAGAGGCTTTTGAGTCTCCTCATGCTGGAGGCCGAGTTGGTCGTATCACGTCCTGCCAACCGGGGCATAATCAATTCTTTTTATTTTCTTTCTTCAGGTGTGGATATTAATGTCACCTCAATGTGATATATTACATTTTATTTTGGGAATTGTTTTATTATAAAAAAAAACATGTCAAGTCATTTCTATAAGGATTAAAAAACTCATCATTAGAAGACCAATATTGTGGAATAGTGCTAATTGTGGAGTTCTTATCACATCGAATGCCCGCTGTCCTTAGCGGAAATGAGGGAACATACCAAATACAATCGATATTAAAAGAATTCTTTTTAAGAAGATTTTGCAATTCACTACATACAGTATCTTGGCAAATTTCCAATGTGTGCGTTTTAATGCATACTGGGAAAAAGTAAAATAACAAATTTGTAAATGTTTTGTCACCTTTTAGATTCCACATCTGCAAACATTGTTCCTAGTATGTTTGTTAATAACTTTTAATGGTACGTTTTATTTCCAAATTTAGTCAGACACAATTTGTTAACTATTATGACCATTTTGCACCATGCTTCAGTAGTTACATTTCATTAAATAACATTTTGGCACTAAACCCTGTGAAAATACACGATCGGCATCCTACAAAGCTTTAGTAGCTCCCTGGAGCCTGGATTGGCACGGGCCCTTGCCCTTTTCTGCCTGTCTTTGTGCCAAGGTGAGTGGCACAATGTTCTGTAATATGTGTGTTATCTCATATTGCATGGTTTGGGTGCAGCAGGCATGATAAGCTGGACAAACAGTGCAAATCATTAGAGCGAAGACATTGTGTAATCACGGCTCTAATCTCTTTGTAATCCAGACATCTCCAACCAGACTCGCACTTAACACTCACTACCGAGCCCCACCTGCCAGGGCACTGCGTCCTCTCGCACTCCACGCTACGTCAAACATAAACACACATACAGCATACGCTCACGCTTTCAAACACACGGGGACTGTCGGGTGAAAATGAATGTTACGTACATTTTCATTACGGCTCATCTGCTCAGACACGTTTGCTGTGAATATTTGCTTGTCGATTATTTCAACAGAGGTGCAATTCCACACAAAAGACGAATATGATTTACAATAAAGCATCGAAAATTAAGAGATTTGAAGTGTGAGAATCATATACCGCTATACAGTAAACACTATGTACTATATACTGTATGCATGTCTCTGCCCGGGCCATTTTCAGGTGCGTAACAGTAGGACATTTGTTGTTATGCTTGCTCATTACATTGACAGCCAGCTGCAGTCGCCTTCATTTGCAGTGGAGTCATGAATAAGAAACCCGTAATGCTTTATACTGGAACAATCATGATGTTTAACGATAGATCCTATTTCTGATGATGGTATAGTTTGAGTATGGAGGCCTTGTGGTGAGTGCTTCAGCCTTGCCCTTTCTATGGACAGGCACACTGACCTCACTGCTACTGTATGAGGACCTACAGGCCCAGTTGCAACATCTGCAGGCAAATGTGCCGTAGGATATCATATGGAAGCTGTTCACCTACAATGCCAAAGCGTATTGTTAGGGTTCCTACCTTTCCCCCGGAGTGTTCGGGCCGTCTTCGCCGGTCACCATCACAGAGCTATCGGTGAGGCGGTCTTTTATCCACTATCTTGATTATGCCCTGATCCTGAACAGCTGCCTCATGTCCTGTAAAGGTGAAGTTTTCAGCCCTGTTCGGGGTCGGGTCATCATCATCGCGTCGGTATTCCATCTCCGGCCGGTTCGCGCGTCTGACCACCCACGCCCTTGCGCCTTTCCGTGTCCCAAGAGATAGTGGTAAAGTTCCGGGGGCTTCTAGTGCCGATGGACTTGTACGGGCGGGGTACCCCCGAGGTAAAGTTAGTTTATCAGGGGCACTTTGAGGGTTTTCTTGTCCGGTACTCGTGCGCTCCTCGTTCGCGCTGAGTTAGCGCTCTCCTGTCGTCTCCAGCCGGGTATTCGCCCTTAATAGGACGTGTCCCGGTCTGGTTTCTGCCCTTTCGAGCTCGCGCTCGCTCTCTAGCGCTTCGGCGCTGCTCGCGATTTATTCGCGTTCACGTTTTTCGCAAATCCGACTTAATTCTCGTGCTCTGGCACTTTGCGGGCCTTTTGTGTGTTAGTCACACTCGCGTTACAAGCGCGCCCTCGAGCTTATATGCTCGCCCTTTTGCCGCTTTAGCCACTTCCACGTTTTCTTCGCCCCCTCGCGCTGCGTGCGCATTCCAGCTCTCGCTTGCCCTCTGGCGCTTCGGTGTCCTCGTGTACTCTTAAGAGCAGCCACCCGGTATCGCGTGAGATGAATGAGCGTCCCGGTATGGCGCTCTGAGTCCGTCTTTAGTCGGCCGCAGCCAACCCGACAACACGCACTCTATAAGACGTGTACTGGCATGGCTTCTATTTAGTTGCATGCACATTCAAGCTAATGCTCGCTGCCTGGCATTTGGACTACCTCCGTGCCTCGCCATTAAAGTGACGTCCCAGAATCGTGCTTTTGCAGCTCTGCCCCGACTGGCGCTTAGAGGCAGCCTAGTAATGCACTAAAACCTCCTTCCAACCTCCTTGTACAGTTTCCACAACAAAAACATTTTTATATTACTAATATTGTAATATTGTAATCACTTACATGGCAGTACGGTGGCTCGGTGGGTAGCTAGAAGGTCCCGGTTTCATACCCAGGGTGGAGCAGCCTGGGTCCTTTCTGTGTGGAGTCTGTACGTACTCCCCGTGTCTGCGTGGGTTTACTCTGGGTACTACGATTTCCTCCCACAGTCCAAAGACGTGCGTGTTAGGTTAATTGGTGTCTCTAAATTGGCATTGACTTGTGTGTGTGTCTTTGACAACAGACGATGCGACACGTCGGTCAAAGTATTCCCTTGTCGCATCTTCATGGGTATGAGAGGACCCCGCGTCAAGCGGGACTTGAAGCGCGAGAAAAGAAGAAGAAGATTGTGATATACCAGCGTTACATTCATACATATAAAGGTTTGTTCAATTCCAATAACTTATTGGTGAGTCATTTATGTGAGTGTACATTCTTCTTTTCCTATAGTCCAAACAAATTGCACAGTATTACAGCATCCTGTAGTTCCTCCTACTTCTTCATCTTATGGCATTTGCACTTATAATTAACCTTCCTGCTACTGGAACGTGGCCCAGGGACTTCTCAGATACTGCCAAGAACTTAAGCTGTCACAGTCCACAAAACTTGTCCTACACTTATATTGCGACGCATATCCAAATCCTGCGGGGAGGAGGGGGTTTGGGGAAGGGGGGTTGTATCGTCAATAAAACTTTACTTTCACACAGTCAAATTCTTTTTAAACCACTTTGGATAATAAAACATCCCCTTAATGGACTTGGACTGTTTATTTAATTGATGCATTGCTGTTTATTTAACGTGCGCATGGCACTATCAGTTTGCATCTGTTTCAAAATTGTATTCAATTTCCTTTCTTTCTTTCTTTTTTTTTGGCTCCATTTATTGAGGAGGTATTGAAATAGATAGTGTTATGAGTCTTTTAGATAAACACGTTATTCTATTCACACATGGTACCCAAGTGCACTTCATTTGGACTCTAAAATTGCTTTCTCAGTCCAAATAGACTAGAAAGTGTGAAAATGCCCTCATTTAAATGCTTCATATATGCATCACCTAACACTGTAATATTCCAACACAATATTGTTCACTTTTCATTTTTATGGTGTTATAGACTCTTCAAGAATCGCTGCCAGGTCTCAGCCAGAGATGAGTGGCTTCCAAATATAAGCCTGCTTCCTTTTAAGGATTCTGTCTTTTGCATCTCAAATGTTGCCTTTCCACCTCTGACATGTTCATGACAGATCTAGACCCATATATTTGCAAATCGACATGATTACCACTTTTTGATTGCCTGTATATGATCACCGAGGAATCTGTTTTCTCCACTTCAAACTAGACGTTCTGCATGCTCTTTCCTGGTATTGGTGTCAAGCTTGATCACAAAGGTCGGTGTAGAGAATGGGACAAAAATCTGGTCGTAATTTTGCAAGTTTATTGCACTTTTATATATTTCTTCATCAAATTAAATGTTCATTGGTATTTGGCATGTTCCCTCTTAGGTTATATTAACACTGTGAACTCAAATTGCCATTGACTCTACATGTCTGTGTAAAATCTGATGGTTCTTGTTATTCCAGCATGATTTTGCAATATTCCTGAGAACAGCTCGAGAACAGAGTGTAGCGAGGTGTGTCAGCATGCAGCGAGATGAGACTGCACGCGAGCAGGTGATGGCTCTCGCTGGATCTGGGCTCCACGTTTGAGTGAAACATTAGTAGATCATGGGACGATTGCCTCAGTGGATGTCTTAATACCTACACTATCACAAACAATTGCGCATGACGGTATTCCAAAGAACATTATGTGTTCTTTGCTGTACACTGGACTTTCTCTGTCCTCTGGTCCCCCCATAAATCAGTCAATGAGTCAGGTTACTATGGAGGACATGTCACGAGAGTCAGCGGTCCCCTCTGGTCTTCAGATAGTTGTCTTAAAGCTTTGAGGTGCACCTTGGGTTATTATCCTGCTGCAGGATGAATCCCTCTCCACAAGAATCCAAACAAGCATTTTCACCAGTGCACTCTGGCTTTTGGTCCCTACTGTAAGTGTAAGGGTAAAGGTTTTATTAAGCAAAGCATACACGGTGCAGTAATAAACATCAAAGGAAGAGAGTAGGGGGCTAAAGGATGATACACAAGGCTAAGCAGACACAGGATGGCACATTAAGCCCACAAACTGGAGATCCTGTGAACAGATTTGATCCTCAAAGATGCAGCTTTCATAGATTCCACTGTACCAACTCATGATTGAAAATTGTCCCTGTCCCAGCATTTTTTGGAATGTATTCCTGGACTGAAATGCTGGGATGGATGGATGTAGTCACAAATGAAATTAGGTCGACTAAGCAATAAAACATCTAGATTCATGTCATAGGTGTAGTGGGGTAAAATCCTACCTGCCCACATTAATTCCTGCTCTCAGCATTCTTGTGAATGTGTTTTTTAAGAGTGATGCGCTCTGTGCCCTCCTGCATGTTAGAATTGGCCAAAATTATTATTATTAAGAGGGTGGCTCAGTGTGTAGCACCACTGCCTCACAGAAAAAAAGGTCCCAGGTTCAATCCCAGAGTCCCAGCGGAGTCTGCATGTCCTCCCCGCATAGACATATGTGTTACGTTAATTGGTGTCTGTATGAATTAAGCAGAAGATAACGATGGATTATTATTGTTGATAATAATAATAAGAAAAAAACCCGTATGTGTTTGTACTGTTAAGGTACTGTTGGGTACAATGGAGGGAATGTGAAGCTGTGGGTTCGCCAGGGAATAATTGCACAGCTTTTGCTGGCACATGAGAAAGAAAGGACAACAGACTCCCGACCACAGAGTGAAAGCTACAAGAGGGACTGTTAAAGAGTATAACAAATAAAAAGGTAGTGTCTAGATTGGATTAGTGCATTGTGTAAATAAAGGACTTTGGGTTGGCACGCACAGGTGTGTGTCACTGAGCTTGTTTTTTGTCCAACGCATGGGGAATGCAGTCCACGTTCCTTCAGCACACTAGCTCCTCTCTTCAAGTATTCAAAAAAAGCGAGGTAATTGAATGTGATATCTGCAACATTGATGACTTGAATATAATTTAAACATAATATGAAATATATTAATCATTATACATATTCAGCATATTCATTTTCAAGGTTAAACTCATTCATTAACATATAACATGCCCATATTAGTAATAGTGGTAGTATTTGCGGGATTTCTTTTATTTCTGCCATACCGTCTTTTCTGCAGCCCTCCGAATTAGTCTCGCATCGCAGGCAGTTGTCAGGTCTGAATGGGTTTCGAATGTGCCCATGTGTTTACGCACACAATTAAGGGTGAAAAAGACTTCTATTCCTTCTTCTTCATTAGCTTCGTAGCTCAGCGCAAAGCCAAAGAAGCAACTTCTGGACATCAAGCATGTTTCATCTAATAGACTACATTTGAGGTAAGTGGAAAATTGGATAAATCTGATCTTTCTCCAAATGATTCCTTTAATCGCTTTCTCCAGCCTCGGCTGTTTACTCTCTATTGCCAATTCCCCTTTTTATTTCCACTTTCTTTCACTCCATCACTCTGCTCTCCCTCTCTTGCTGTGTGCATGCTGTTTCTTTGTCTCTAAACTAATAATAGAAGGGGCTCACATAGGCAACCCGGGAGGAAAGAAAAAATCAATAATCTTCCCCACAAAATCAAGATTTCTTTTATCCTGCCGCTCTTGTTGCTTTCTCACTCATTTTTCCTCTCTGTCTTTTCTCTTTCTCATGTAGCGTCTCTCTGTCCTCATCTCAGTGGTAGTCCGTGGAGTGCAATGCCACACATGGACCTAATTTACTGCTCCTGTCACTGAGACGTGATCGATTCAAATAATAAGATCCATCCCGTTGCCATCAGGGACCGAGTCTTTGACCTTACAAGCATTCAGAGTTCAGGTTCCAGACATGTGGGGACGCATCTTAACTCCGGAAGTTACAATAGCCTGCCTTATGATACGAAAAAGTAATGCGATTCCAACTGTGGTCAGAAGTCAAGACTGACACCTGATTTCACTAAAAAAAGATAGTATCATTGAATGGAAATGCTTAAAGTTTCCCCGCTAATATCAAATGCTGTTATTGCAGTGTCAAAAGTGCACAAGTAGAACTATTTAATCAGGTGTTAAATTAGTTTAAACTGGAACTCCCTCTACAACATTCTTATTTATTATTATAACGTGATCTTTATACCTTTACATACATTACACACATGTATGTACGTTTATTACGCAGGGGCTCGGTGGGTAGCACTGCTGCCTCACAGCAAGAAGGTCCTGGGTTTAATCCTAGGCTGGAGGTCCTTTCTGTGTGGAGTCTGCATGTCCTCCCAGTGTGTGCGTGGGTTTACTCTGGGTACTCCGGTTTCCTCCCTCAGGAATATAACCTTATGCGTGTCGCTGAGATGACCACTGATGCCGATAGCGACGTTAAAGAAGCCAAACAAACATTTATTACGCTACCTTGTCGAAAGCGACTTACTACTGGTTAAATCTTGGGAACAGGTACAGTAATTTACATCTTATACCAGTAAATCAGAGATGTATGCGATTTGAGCTACAACCCAATTCCAATGAAGTTGGAACGTTGTGTGAAACATGAGTAAAAACAGAATACTATGATTCGCAAATTCTTTTAAAACCCATATTCGATTGAATACACTACAAAGCCCCATCCATCCTTTCTTGCTGTGAGGCAGCGATGCTACCCACTGAGCCATCATGCTGCCCCGCTACAAAGACAAAATACTTCATCTTCAAATGGATAAACTTTATTCACTAATTTGGAATTTGATGCCTTTAACGCGTTCCAAAAGTGAATCAAAGGCCTGGAAAAGTTAAGGAATGCTCAAAAAACACCTGTTTAGAACGTTTCACAGGTGAAAAGGTTCATTGGAAACAGGTAAGTGTGATTGGGCATAAAGGAGAAAGCCTCAGTCATTCATAAGCAAGCACGGGGTGAGGTTCACCCCTTTGTAAAGAAGAAAGAAGAACGATATCAGTTGTAAGGATCTTTTTATCCTCTACTGTCCATAATATCATGAAAAAGATTCAGAGAATCTGGAGAAATCTCTGCAAGTGAGCGGCAAGTCCAAAAACCAACACTAAATGCTCGTGACCTTTGATCCCTCAGGCGGCACTGCATTAAAAACCGACATTGTTCTGTGACGTATACCACAAGGGCTCAGGAACACAGAAAACCAACAAAGATTATCAGTTTGATGATTAAATATCTTGTCTTTGTAATGTATTTAATTGAATATAGGTTAAAAAAAGCATCATGTTCTGTTTTTATTTACGTTTTACACAAATTCCTAACTTCATTGGAATTGTGGTTGTACATTAAATGAGGCACAGCCATCGGTGCTGGAGCTCATTTAGCACCATGTGACAAGAGAATCTATGCTGTCCTCATGGATCAATATTACTACTGTACAGTTTCAACACCTAATTTGCAACAAAAATTGCTTCCAATTTGAGGTATAAAGGAGGACCTAGATGTCTTTAATAATAAAATGATTGTTCGGCCTATATATTGTGTTTTGGACATTTGGCTGTGCTGATCAATCAGCTTTACCAATTTCACCAGCAAGACCTTTCCTGTTCAACATACTTGGCAAAACACTCAAGTAGCTAAAACACCACCAGGTCCTCTGAGGGCTGGGAAAGAGTCGTCGTTGTAGCCTCCTGGCCTCTCCACAATCAGGCACAGACAGCCAGCAGGCGCTGATTGGACTCTGACCACTGTTCCATCCAAACTCTAAAGGAATGTTTAACAGAGAAAACACTGACTGGTGCAGAGCAATGAATGGATCAACCTGTGTACTGGTTTATATTTAATAACGGTACTCCGCATTAAACCAAAGACATGCTCAAGATGAACATGAGAGTCCAGACGGTAGCAGATCTGAGCACAATACGATCTCTGTTAAATACTCCAACAATATTTTTGCTTAGGAGAAAACCCTGAGAGACAGGAGACCTAGGTAAATGTCAGATGTTTTCTTTCCATATGATCTCACTTTTGTCTTGCACAAACTAGGGAGACTTTCATTATGACTTTCTTTTCCTGTGGGGAGCCTTGAAACAATATCTAGGATAATGCTTTTTCTGTCCTTTGCACTTTTGTTGGACCTCATCTGTTCTTTGTATATAGTGTTGTCAATTTTATCTTCAAGAGCTTAGTATTTGTTATTATACTGTACCTGCCCTTCGTGTCAAATAGAAAACTTTATTGTTAGTCTCTGAGTAGCATTAGTTTCTTGCCTAACAGGTCATGAATATTTATAGATCATTGACTACCTGCACTGTGACACCTTCAACTGTGTGCATGTTATGTAAGTCTCTCTGGATAAAAAACACCTGCCAAATTCACTGAGTGTAAAAAGTAGGTAGGTAGCAAAACAATGGCTAGCCTTGTAGCCTTGGTGTTTAATGTGTTTATATTTTGTTACCATGCTCGTGTTTTGGTCACTGGCATACCAGTCAACCAGTTTTACCAGCATTTCAGGTTCACCAGCTAATTCTTGATTTTGTACCAAATCATGATTACAATTACCATTTGACATCATTTGTTTAAAATAACCTCATTGTTATTTGTTTTTACCACATTGCTAGTTCTAAATTACCTGCATCCCAAGGTTTTAAATCCAGGAATGGATGTCCATTTAGAAATGAGATAAGGTTGACCAGAAAAAACAAGAAATATCTTTCTTGGGTTCATTCCATCTGCAAAGAAAAAAATGAAAATAAAAGTCAAAGTTAATATAAGAAGCACTGGGTTTTTTAAATATGCATTTCTCTCCTTGTCGTCCCAACTTTTGCTAATATGGGGTTTGTATGATAGCATTTTCTTCTGCTTTATCCACATGGGGTAACGGGCCAGCCGGTGCCCACCTGGCAACTCTGAGCGCAAGGGCAGGAACAACCCTAGACGGGGTGCCAATCCATCATAGGGCACACACACACAGACACACACACACACACGCGCACACACAGTCACGTACAAAGCCACACACTAAGGTAGTGTATACCACACACTGTGACACTTCACCTACCAGTTCACCTAACATGCATATATTTGGACTGTGGGAGGAAACCGGAGTACCCAGAGTAAGCAAATGCAGACACAGGGAGGACAAGCAGACTCCACACAGAAAAGACCCAAGCAGCTCCACCCTGGGATTGAACCCATGCCCTTGTTGGTGAGAAGAAGCAGTATTACCCACAATCTGATTCTGCAGTTGTTCAGGTTAAAATAAAAAAAAATCATACAATATCAATTAATGTCAAAGCTTCAAAACATATTGAAAACACTGAAAAATAAGATTTGGTCCATGCAAATGTTAGGGCAGCTCACCCAGTCACACTTACCAAAGCACCCTGTGTCTTTAGGCACTGGATCCCTGTGACCCAGGTTAAAACATCTCATTCATCTCAGAATTATATTTGTTCCCTTTGCTGTCGTGCGTATTTGTTTTGTATAAGGCAACTCATAATGCTGGCACAGGTGCATACATCAAGACATATTTCTTGCACATGTAACCTACCTGGCAAAAATAACCTAGATATTGAAGGAGGGAATTAAATGAATGAGAGATAGTGTGGACGAAAGCATCAGGTCAAAGGGAAACCCAGTGCATTAGTATCACAGGCAATATAGGCTAACACACAAGGAAACATGACGGGAGAGAATGAGTGTGTTTCCTCCCCCGACTTACTCTCTGGTGTGATTATAAGATGGCAGTGGAAGTGCGATGAGACAGAGCGGCGAGGAAGCGACACTCCCAGACGCTCACAGACTGATATTACGCCATGGGTTTTTTTTTTTCCGTGTGAGTGTGCGCCCTTGTGCATTTCTAAAAGCTCTGGCAATGCCATCATGCCGCCATCATGCCAATAAAAGCCTGTTTGAAATTAATTAAATTGACAGATGCAGGCAGTGAAACAAAGAGGGAAGAGGCAGAGAAGGAGGTTGTGATGGGGAAAAGCAGTCAGTCTCAGGGATAGGGAACAATCGCTCTCTTGCTCTTTCCCTCTCCTTCTCAGAGAGCTCTCATTTAGTCTGTGCAGTTTGTTTTATTTATTTTAAGTTAGTGCCTTAATGAGATCCCAGAAGTCCTGTGCATAGCTTAGTGAGCACGAGATATGGAAGCAGAAGAAATGGATATGGTTGGAAAGAGAGGCAAATGCTTCAGCGGCGAGGATGGAAGGAATGGAAGAGGGATTGGGTGACAGAATATAAGGAAAGAAAGTTGCTGAAGGGTGGATGAAGAGAATGAAAAAAAAGGGGGGGGGGGCAGAGAGTAGGCAGCAAAGGTTCTCCATAGCACGTTAACTTCCAGTTTAATACAGTTTTTCAGGGGCTCTGGTTCCAGACGTAAACTACCATTCATTTTCCCCATGGTCATTTCAGAAATTTTGTCAAATAAAGTGCATGAGATTTTTAAACGCAAGAAAAACTGAGAAACACCGTGCACAATGTGGAAGGACTGTAGATGCCATAAAATATTGGCTTTGTTGATGTGTTTTATGTCATTAATACATTTAGCAGTTATTGTGGGTGGAATGGTGGCACAGTGATTTCTGGTTCCTCCCACATTCCAACGTTTGTTTGGTCAACTGGTGTTTCTCAAGTGTTCCAGTGCCTGAGTAAGTGTCTGGTGTCCCAGAGTAAGTGTATTTGATTAAACACTGGAACTTTCCACAAGAGGGCATAAAAGTGCTTCCCCTGCTGCCCTATGAAAAGATTCTCATAGGCTACTTTTGAGTAGCGTACCTCTTAGTGAGAGATCGTTGACTGCTAGACATGCCTCTATGAATTGTCTTTAGTGACAGATTTGTTCTTCATTTCTATCGTTTTAGCCTAGTTTAACAATTAGCTCTTCGGAGCAAGTCTGTTTCAAAAGTGATGTATGTGTCAAAATTTGCATATTCATATAGAAGATATAGAGAAGATAATATAGAAGATAAAGAAATATTTTTCTAGAACTGTAGCCTAGCATTTAGGCAAAAAAAGCCCAGTTTAAAGCTAACTAGCAAGTTAGCCTTTGAGAATGTACTCACCTTTTTTGGGACCTAAATAAATGAATCTGGCTGGAATTTCAGGCTGGTCCGGGGCACAAGGTTTGGAATGTTGATTCATCTGACCACAATGTACGTTTCCATTTTGTGATGGACCATACCAGATGTCTCTTATTTGAGGAGTTGAAAAGGGATGCCGTGTTCTCAGGTCTTAAGACGAAAAGGACCATCCAGACTATAATCAGATACAAGTCCAAAAAGCCAGGGTCTGTCATGCTATGGGGCCGTGTCAGCACCCTTGTTTTGTGATGACAGCATTAATGCAGAAAAGTATTTTAGAGCAAAATTAATTCCTTCCAAACGACATCCTCTCCAGGGATGCCCATGCATTTCTTAACGTGAAACAAGAAATCTCTTTCGGTTATTTTAAAGATTCTGTTGACATTTTCTGCCCACTTTTGCTCGTCATAGACTCAGCCTTTCCTAGATGCTGCTTTTGTACCAAATCATGAGTGCAGTCACCTGTTTGAAATCACATCCTTATTAAGTTTTTGAAAAACTCATTACCAACTCTAACTTGCTCAGTATCAACTATTTCGGAATGTCTTTCAGGTCTTAAATGCAGCAATGGGTGTTCATCCAATCATTATCTTCCATTTGATCCACACGGGGTGGTGGGCCGGCAACTCTGGGCGCAAGGGCAGGAACAACCCTAAACGGGGCGCCAATCCATTGTAGGGCCCACAGCCACACACTTTAGCGACACCAATTAACCTAACACATGTGGCATGTCTTTGGACTGTTGTGTACACTATGAAGCAATGAAGGTTTTGTTAGTAGTATCAGCCAGAATTTGAAAAATGTCTTTAACTCCTTTACTATATACAATATGACTGCCCAGATATTATTTGGCTAGCGTATCTCAGCACAGCAACAGAAAATGACATGTTGTGTAAGAGGCTTTCTTAGAGAAAATTGATACTTCAAATCCATGAAGAGATTATCTGGCTAAACACATGATCACTGTGATGGAACATTTCTATCCTGATAAGCTTATAAGAAGTCCGTCTAGGACAAAGATACCCCCATCCATAGGGCACAAGGGGGCATTAAGTGATTTGGTAAGTATAAAAATGATGTGTCTTATACACTATGACCAAAGCAATCACCAGATCTAACCCATGGGGTGGCACTACAGGATTTTGGGGTAACATCTCAAAAACGCAGCTTAATGAAAGATCTTTTTTGACAGTGGTACTCTATCAGTACATACTTTAGAATAAATTAATAAAGGCAAATCAAAGCTTTTCTAGTACAAATGTACAACGTAAATCACTGATCATGGCAAACCGGTGAGAAACATAGTAATGAACGAATATTAATTACAGTTCTGGTCTAAGGAAGATGAGAACAAGCCCTCTTCCTCCCACCAGTCCTGTATGATGCACTCCACTGGAGACTTGACCACCGGCTGCACACAATAGAGATGCATTTATTTAAATAGTTCACAAGGGAAACACGTCTTTTGTTTCAAATTGATTATACCAACTCATCAATAATGTTAAATGACCCCCCAAACACGCACTGATTCAGTAGCAGAAGAAAGGTTGCACGCACAGGGTCCATCCTGATGTCGGCAAATGAACTAGTGAAAGATTAATAAATCTCAAATAGCAAAATGGCACGGGTTGCCACATGCTTCGAATCACTGCTGATCTCTGCCCTCAGATATTTGTGCACATTGATGTCTGGCTGGTTTACCGTTGATGCATCAAAACACAAAAACAACACAAAGCAGTCAACCGTAGCTTATGGCTTATGATTTATGGTTGAATAGGTATTGGATCAGTGTCAGATGGCTTACGCTGAGCAATGTTTATTCAATCAAACACTGCACTCATTCGATCTAATCATCGTACTCTCAGTTATTATGCCATTCAATGTGGCACATTATAAAACGTAGCTTTCAAATATAAAAATTGCTAGAATACTCAAAAATGTATTATCTAACAGCAATGCAAAGCAAGCCAAACCCCACCTGGAAGCGCAAATCAGAGTGCCTAAAAAGCAGTTCTACCCAGTGACGATACCCATCACATAAGGATGGGTTCTAGGGCCTTATTGTGCTTGCAAACCAGCTCAGAGAGATGCCAAATAAACCCCACACAGGTTTATTGACTCATTTTCTCTATTTGCACACTGTTTAAACAAATCTGTGTTCCTACCCAATGAACTGCACCCATCTGAAAAGTGGAAAGACGGAAGTTGAGTGTGTGTGTGTGTGTGTGTGTGTGTGTGTGTGTGTGTGTGTGTGTGTGTGTGTGTGTGTGTGTGTGTGTTCGC
The DNA here is from genome assembly GCA_034779995.1 of Parotocinclus haroldoi. Classification (NCBI taxonomy): domain Eukaryota; kingdom Metazoa; phylum Chordata; class Actinopteri; order Siluriformes; family Loricariidae; genus Parotocinclus; species Parotocinclus haroldoi. The sequence continues at coordinate 1,234 of JAUZST010030925.1, read as the reverse complement.
GCGCGCGTAGGCTCCTGTCAGTCACCCTAGAAAGACGTATGAAGAGCAAGTGACTAAAAATACAACTCCCACAGTGCTGTAGGTCAACATGTTCAGTAATGAGCACTAACTCTTCAAGTGCTACATGCGCCTGCTAACAAAGCACAGCTACTTTAGAAACCCCATGTTATGTGTTGACTTTCTCCCAGGCTGAGTTATACAAAGAAACATTCCCATGTCCATGGTCGCCTCAAACTCCTGCTAATGTTATCCACTGGGAGGAGCTTGGTCTGCCTGGGTTAGTAGCACAAGGAGTCTAACAACTTAAAGACACACACACAGGAATTTTCACCAACGTAATATTACTGTATTATTGCATAATGATAAAACTTCCAATAGGCCTAAAATAAAACAATGTTTTTGCTGTTTTAGTTTCTTACCTGCCATCTGTAGCTTGCTGCAGACCAGGAAAAGGTCTCCTTAATGTAAAAATGTCAGATCTTCCTATACTTGTGGGGATATACACACACACACCCACCCACGCACACACACACACACACACACACACACACACACACACACGCACGCATAGTGTGTAGGAGAAGAATGAGGTTAAATCAATAAGAATTAGAAATGGTTTGGATGGATAGATAGATAGATAAACCTTCAAGTCATTTTTGTAACAATCTATACCACACCACTGTCACTCAAATCCCTTCGTTTTAAAACTTCATCATAAACAGAGCACAAATCATCTCCTTCAGCTTACAAATCACTGAACGCTTTGACTTTTTTCACTAGTTTATACAGGTAAGTGATATTTAATGACCATTCGATAAACGTCTGTTTGCGTTAATGACTGTTAATGAGGTCTTGACAATTAGAACAAATTCAAACAGGAAGTAAAAATTTGTCTTTCTGGACACTGCACCTGTAAACAGTCGGTCAAATTAAAAATTGATTAGCCTGTATTTTTACCCCCATAGACATTATTTATGCAGGAAGTGATATGTATAACAGTTTAGGCATTGAATGTTAAATAGATACCACCAATAATTTACTGTTCCTGTCAAATCGTTTGTTGGAGACACCTTTTTATGCTGAAAAAATGCACAGGGTGAGTCAAAAGTCAAAGGACACTGCATCGTGGTCCTTTCGCAGACTGTGTCACGATAAGATCTGACTGACACCAGACTCATTAGAATTTTGTTGTTTGTGTATATATTCGTATATATTAATATTTGTATATATTATA
>JAUZST010030914.1:0-29188 GCA_034779995.1 Parotocinclus haroldoi | reverse complement strand
ATAAATAAGAGCTGGCCCACTTCCGATCTTTCAACACTTACGACCAACAGGAGACAAATCCACTACAAAAATGCAGTAAATCAAGTGCAGAACAATAAACGTTGCATTGATATTACATTTTATATTCATGTACATATTATATTAGCAAATTACGCTTGACATCACGCTTGTCTTGACACAGAGCATTTGACCAAAATCCCAGACTCAGCATCTTGCTCAAGTACTCACCACCAGGAAATCATTAGCCTAAGAGTCTATTGCAGCGATGCCTGGGTTGATTGAGGAGCTAAGAGGAGAACTTTGCAATCATGCTAAATTAGCGGTCCTTTAGATTCCATCTCAGCCCTTACCAATCTCTTAATTACTTATTTGTGCCAATTATTTGCTTTACTGAACCCATTAGGAGCCCCTTTCACCTCTGAATTAGCTGGTGGCAGCTGCAATTATGCCAGTGTAAAGCCCTCTTCATCAGATTGACGTTGAGAGCTGTCTGGGGAAATTTAGGCTCCTCGTGCCCCACAGTAGCACATTAGCATCGAAGGCAATGTTTGCCAGAGCTGGTAGAAGGTTAAGGTGTCATTCGCTGCTTTAGACAAGCAAGGATTTCTTCAAACAACTTTTTAACCATTCACTACCATCTGTGAACTGAAGTTACTAAATGGTATTAAAAGTTACTAAATGCTTGTGGTGAGAGATCCAGGCTTCACTTAGCTAGCAGCGTAGGTCAGTTGAATAGGCTCAGTTACTCGGTCACTCTTCATTACAGATCATTGGTTTATTCTGTTCCATGAATAAGTTCAATCTATTGCCACTAATTCAAGGCATGCTTTTGTTAATCAAAGCTGTTTTGACCATGGAGAATGTTTTGGATGAGTAAGAAAATATGAGAGGGGTTTTGGCAGGTTCTTTAACAGGGTTATGACTTTTTTAAACTTCTGACATTAACAGATCACCATTGAATTGGCTGTTTGGATAAAATTGATTCATTCAGCGTAACTTTATCAGATTTAGGTCAATGACATCGAAAGTCGATTTTAAGGGGTGGCTTTTAGGGACATTTTTCAAAACAAATGATAAACTGGATCTATTTTTTTGTGCTTTTCATTGTTCTTGAGCTTTTTCCTCTAAATGGATACCTCTCAAAAAACATGGTTTAAAAATAAACATTTTAGTCAGAATATCAATCAAAATTTTGAGGGGAAGAGAAAGTTAAGTGTCTTTTTTTAATTCATTAAATGAATGGAGGGCACACTGAACTTTCACTTGAATATATCAGGAGCTTCATCTGGCAGGTTTTGACCTGTGGCTGGTTCAAGTTTTTTCAAATGTGGTATTTTTGGGGGAAAAAAACATTTTAAAGGTCTCCATGTTGAAAGGGTATTGATTTTTTTGGCTTTAACTGGCTGTGGCTCAGTGTCTGCGCTAGCGTGAAGCACCTGCTTTTGCCAGAGCCCCTCACATATGATGTCTAGAGTCCTCAACCTCACTCTAGTGAAACATGATAGTTCTAGAGAGATTAAGCTGTTTTCCACTGAAACTGGATGAAACCCATAGAATAGCATATGATAGAATATGAAACAGAAATTTAAGGGCAGTGTTTTGCTTCTGGCTTTCCCTTGGTCTGGTGGAAGCTCTCCCATGGAATGCGGGTGGCTGCCCGGGACCCTCCCTGCATGTGGGCTGAACGGCCTTTTTTGTGATGGCACAGATGTAGTTGTATGAATAAAGGTGATTTTTTTATGCATTACCCATGCTGTAAATAAATCTATTCTATTATTATTATTATTATTATTATTAAGTTGTTGCTAGTGAGATTTGGATTGGACTTATAACAGGCTAGTATTGCTAGCTGGGTAATACAAAAGCTCACTTGTGTGCAATTTAAAAAGCCTCTGCAATCGATTTACAACCGATGGCCAAAAGAATCGATGAAGCTTAGCTAAGTCCCAGCTGTAGTGTGGCGTTGTTTTGTTCAAACTCATATGTTGCTATAGTAACTCAACATTATGTTTATCCTCTTTGATGGAACCAAAATTGAGCAAAATGAACCAGGCTCGTCTCAAAAAACCTTGGCTTAGTGAGTTACCTTGCTTTGTGGAATAAAGATATTGCACCTGTTCCTCTTCAATGGCAGCTGCTGGTCTTTCAAAGAGCGAAAGCTCATACCATCAAATTTGTCAGTTTATTTATAGATAAATTCTGCCCTCTTTTTGTACCGAGTAGGGGTCTTTTCCCAGGACTCGACCAGTGTCCTCTCAATGACCAGCAGAGACAGGCTGCTGAGACGGCATTGGCCGCTTGTGTTGTGGGTGTAAGACACCTTTCTCCACCCGCAGATGTAGCTCCAAATGTTTCCACTAATGACAAGAGTTTATACAGATGAGTGCACTGTCCAACAACGAACTAACGAACCCATTATAAACTTAATTGGCGTTAAACTGAAACAAGGAAATACTGAGTGTTTTTATTTACAGTGTAAGAAATGAACAATGGAAAATGGTCAAATAATTTCGATAAGCAAATACCAAGAAACTGGTTGCAGTTTGTCTGTCGACTTGACTTGCTAAATCTGTGATGGGACTGAACTCCTAATGATTAAGTGATGCTGTAAATCTCAAAACGGGATTCAGCCTTTCAACTGATCCTGCAATCATAATGCAGAAGCTCAGCGTCCAGACCAGTCGAGGCCCGCCCACGGCTCCATTCACCTTTAGACAAGTTGAGGGTCCAGGGACGGGATAAACTCATGGACATTTTGTGGCAATGAAAAAAAAACATGCAGACTTAGAAGTGAATGGAAGCTCAGCTTCCACCACAGACCATATGACCACCGTATAAGAGGTTAACAAAATCGCAGAACAGCTCAAACTGCGGGTTCACAATAATAGAATACCTATACTATAAGGACAGAATGTTGTGGCTTTCCAAACTTTGACATGATTTTGAAAATTTGAAAAAGTTTAACATCCCTTCATTCAATATTATGATCCATTTACAAGTTGTCCCCAATTTCCGGATATATCCTGACAAAACTGTTGTACGACAGAACCTCAGAATTCTAACTTCATTGGTTCTAGGAGGCCATTTGAACTCTGGTTCAAAACAACTGGTTCAAAATCGAATTTCTGCATAAAAAGTAATCTAAAATGCGACTAATACATTTTAACCCCCAAATGAATTGAATTCTGAGGTTTCCACTTTAAGTTGAATTTATATTAAACCAAGACCTTTAGTATGAACATGATAAGAGTATCATAACATGGACTGTACCTTAAACATGCTTTAAAGACTTACAGTACACCACAGCTGGGTAAAGTCATTAACATAAACACAGACATTAACAAAGACATTTCGTGTCATTTATTAAATGCTGAAAGTGAAAACAAAATAATTGTGAGACCTAGTCATGCTCCTTTCCAGCACTCCTCAATCCTACCATGTAACTCCCTGCATCACTCACTGCCAACTTCCTCATCATCAAAATTCTAAATTTACAGTTTGGTTTCTGCTGAATGTGTATTCATGTTTGTTATTAGATTCCCAATGTAATACAAAGTTGAAATATTGTCAGGCCATCGAAACATGGGGAGCACCTGTATGTGATGATCATGCCATTTTAGCGTTCATTGTATGTATTTATACGTTTCAGGTTCTGTGATATTGAAACTGTAATTTGATGTTAGATTTTGACATGGATCACACTTGCCTCACCAGTCTGTTTTTAGCTCCAGACACATCGTAAACAGCTGCTGAAATCAGTATTTTAATGTTAACACGGCTGAATAGCTACACAAGCCATACGGTGGAGGAATTACATAGTTAATTTAACACACTTGACTACAGCTTAAAGCACGTCTGTCATATCCATCTGCCTTGACTTTTATAGTATAATCTCATATTTCATGCGGTGCTTTACAGGCTGTCTGGATCATAACCTAAAAATACTGTGAGTTTCCTCATGTAACGTCTTTACCAAGCCTGCCTTCTGCTTAGAAACAAGATCAAACTCAAACTTTTGTCCTAAGCCTCAAAACTTTCTGCTCCATGTTCTTTACATTCCTGGATTCAGACCCTGCACATCAACCCAGGTCTTCAGCATCCGAAATCCAACCATCCAACCAGCTAGCTCAGCTGTAGATGTTTCACTGTCCTGGCTTATTATTTTTATTATTTATCTCTTTTCTTCTGGATACCCTGTGAAACTTATTTATGCATGTGAGACTCCATTTAAAATACTCTGTTTTAAATTTCAGTGTTTGTCTTTTCACTGTCGCCCTAAGCTTGCTTGGCATTGTGAGATTATATAATATGTAAAGCTGCTTTGAGACAATGATCCGCTGTAAAAAAAAAAAAAAAAAATTACAAATAAATTTGACTTTATATTGGACTGATTAACTTCGAAATACTCTTATATATTCAATATTAATATATTCCAGTGGTTCCCAAAGTGTGTGAGTGGGCTGGGGAGTATACAATGCAAAACAAGTATGTGTAAACTATTTGAATAAACTTGCTAGATTAATTATTTTATTTATTACACTGTGTTTTTATTATATTCAGAATATTGTTTTCTCTCATTTATGCTACATTTGATTATAATTCATTGGCTATTCCTAAATGATTAAATATCCCCTCGTTTTTGTGAACGGTCCATTTTTATGCATGTATTACTTATTATATGTAATTTTGGAGATACCTTAAAATGAAAATGTCCAACAATGAAACATCCCCTGATCTTTTGTGAGCAGAATACAGTATATAACATCTAGGCCGCTCAAGAGGGTTCGCTAGCTTGGTCCATTTGGGGAGTTTTTTCTTACCACCGTCACCCCAGGCCTTCGACTGGGAATGTGTGCCTAGAGATTTGTAAAGCCGCTTTGAGACAATGTTCAACTACGAAAGCGCTATATAAATAAATTGGACTTTGACTTCTTCCGCAGAAGTCGGAAGACTCACCTCTTTAAACAACACCTAGGATAATACCTCTTCAATCCCCTGCACTTTGCTTGTACTTCCTCTTATTGTATCGTTAAGCACGCGAGTGTCAACTGAGAACTTGTTTTTAATCGCTGGCTAGTTACGCAAACGCACACAAACACCCATTGTAAATACACACCGCGGTCTGATTCATCACCTTGCACTTAAACGTCATTGCTTTATATGATGCAGCTCCGTATATGTAATGTAATTTGTGTGCAAATAAAACGTTTCTGCCAACGAGACGCAGCAGGATCTAAAGTATCATATACATCGCTTGGTAATCACACCGGAGTCACACCTCAAAGGTTTTATATGTAAATAGGTTCACGTGCTCAAGGCTACAAAGTCAATTCCCTCGTTCCTGTTGCAGTAGCCTTGAAGAACACTCATCATAACCACAGGGACAGATTGCATCACAATGCTTCCATTACGTCAGAGGACGATATTGAGGACTGACTTCGGAAGCTTTATTTGTTCTAGCAGACCTTAATCCAGCTACTCTCCTGTGCTTCCATTCCGCTGTGTATTTTTGGGTAAATGTCGTGTGTGTGGCTTTTTATCAAGTGCTCAAAACAGTGTGTTCTCATGTGTTCTCAAAAAACTCTTTTCTTGACTTTTTTTTCATTCACTCAACATCAAACCCAGTGGCTGGATTGAAAGCCTTCATCTCCTACGCAGAGCTTTTACCCCCACGTTTCACTTTCTCACAGATTTTCAGCATAGTTTCTAACGGAGTTTGTCTTGCAGCGTAAGCACACACGATGTGTACGAAGACGTGAACTACCTGACACGTTGTCCTACGTTCTGAAAGTCGTGGGGGAAAAGAAAATCTCAGAACGTTTCATATTCGACACCTTGAACGGATCTGGAGAATGCTTGGACATAACTGTGAAACCCTGGCTTTGAATCCTGGGATGCCTTTTGGCTAGGTGAGTTAGGGGACAGGGATCCTGTGAATTTCAAAGATCAGTGCCAAAAGCCCCTCCCTCTGACCCTGAACAATATAAATAGGGTTAAAATATAGAAATGAAGAAAAAAAAAGGTTACATGGCCAGCGGTGCCAAAGCCTTTGCCTTAGACTGCTGCGTATAAAACTGCAACATAGTTTGGTAGAGCAAACAAATATTACATCAAATGACCATGAGTACCAGGACTTGCTACTAGAACAAACAACCATTCCCCCCATAAACCCAACAAACGTTACGCATTTGGTCGAAATTCAACAATTTGGGGTTAAGGTTCTTACTGAGCTCACAAACAAAGGCAGCTGAGCAAAGTCAGGGTTTAACAACTAAACTGCTACTAAACTGCAAAGCACCAAAACAAGTCAAAGACTAGTAGCTATCCTCTAAAAGTTAGGAGGCAGGGTGTAAGTTAAAGTTTCATCTTTTAATAAAGCAAATGCTAAAGAACAAGCACACAAATAATGCACACCTAAACAATGGGTTCCAAATGCTTCGTTCCACAGCATATGTTTATCCATCCATAGCCTAATCCTGATTAACATGCTAACTTCTAATCAGCCAATTTAAAATTGTAAACAGACTCACCTTGTGGTTGGAATTCCAAGAAGTGCGTGACTGCAGAAATCTCTGAAATCTCTTCAATCTTAAACCCAACAGCAGCAGCCATGTTCAAAACCACAAGCACCCTTTAGCATGTTAGCAATAATATGAACTTATTGTAGTAATTAGAGTGTTTCTGAATCTTCCCTCTCTAAAAGCACCAGAGTTTATAAACAGAATCTATAAATGAATTACCACATATTATAAAAAAACAGTTTAGCTAACTGCTAATGATTTTTGAATGGCTGGTTGAATCTATCACTTCCTGGCATTCTATGTAGCATGAAGCATGATGCATGCTTGTCAGCAGCTACTTCCCAGCTAGTTAACAGCTAGTTAACAGCTTAGTTAAGATTTGACTGTAAACCAGCTTAGACCAGAAGTTGTGCTGGCTTTGGTGTGTTTTGTTACACTTAATGCCCCACGATTTGTCCAAAAGCTTGAGCGGTTAATGCTTTTTAGGGAATATTTCATTAGGGGATCTTTCATTTTCAAGTATTTTCCCTACTTTTTGTGAGCGGTGTACTTAAAAGAAAGTCATACTGCAGAAAATGTAAAGCATATGGTTAGTTAATGCAATGAATATTAACGGCTTAGTGCTAATTTGTTCCTCATTTCTCATCCCTAATTTATTTAGCACTTCATTTTATGCACAGTTGGACCCCTAAGACTGATTGGCAAGCAAAATGTCCCCGCTTACCCAGGAAAAAAAACACTGTAAATTTGACAGTAGAACCATGAAGTGGCCAAATTACCATCAAAAATGTATAGCGAACTTAATTCTATTCAAGTGTGAACTTTATGGTCAAACTTTAAACATCTACCTTCAAACTGTCAAGCAATTTCCAGTTTTACTATGGAATCTTACAGTACATTGTTCCTGGGTACAGGTTGCAGTATATATTTACGCCCACGAACAATGCACGTCTTCGTTCAGCTCTTCATCTGTGTTGGTTTCTGACCGCAGGCTGCTGCTGGCTGATGATGGACTGTTCCAAACACTACAGTGCAACAGAAGTAATTGTGCTGAAAATGGTTTACCAGCCAAATAACCCTGGGAGGTCACACCATGGTCCCTTTCCACTGATGAATGTCTGATTTGCATGGCAACAGATGGTCTACAGTCAGTAATTGCATATATTTAAAGTGCAACCATGAGGCACGTAGACCTCGCACCAATGGGTGTAGGTAAGGCAGATGTTTATTAACTATGGACACATGAGTGACCCTGTGTTATTGTAAAATGTTTTGCATTACTGGCAAAGCGGACTGAGCATGAATCCACAATACCTACTCTGACAGCTTCCTGGAAGAAATCATTTAAGATCTGGCTATTCAGACCCAGTCGTCCGTGTGTTACCCACAACACTTACCTTTCAAACACAGGATTCCTAAGCAACCTCGACTCTCAACACAGGAGGGGAAAAAAGAGAGAATGAGAGAGGGACAAGAGGCACCCATTTCATCCCTCTCACTAAGCCGACGCTAATTTGTGGCCTGAGTGGAGAGGGCACTTGTGTCCAAGCCTGATGAAAGCTCTTTTAGAAGAACAAAAGGCTGCTGGATTTTTATCAAAATGCTGCCCGCTCTCGTTGTGAGGCTGCTCTGTATGCGTGTGTGTTCTGCCACTCAGAAGCAAAGCCCTTTAATCTCCACCTATTCTAGTACTCTTCTGTTAAGAGTGGAACAAGAGAAAAAGCCCAGTCATTGCTGCACTCTCCAAAAACACTAGTTCAGAGAGGGGGAGAAATGAGAAAGAGGTAGGAAGACGAAGGAGACGACAAGAGTCGAAGGTACTCCAGCAGGAGAATGGCTGCAAGCTGAGACAGACTGAAAGAGAGAGAAGACAGAGAGAGAGAAGAGAGAGAGAGAGATGCTCAGACTGCACTTGCTAAAGAATTCAAAAGTAGAACTGATTTAGTTGCAGAACAAGATTTACAAAGCAGGCCTTTGGAGCTGCAGGTATTAGTGCAAACCTGCTACCAGAGTTCATACTTCTGCAATAATATGAATGTGTTTCAAGCATCAGTCACATCATCGCTGACGAAGACCAAACTGAATATAGCCTTGATTTAACCAGAGACTGGAAATGAAAGGGAATCGACATGGACTGGACAATGTTATCTGAAATTTGGATTTCATTAGGAAAACACTACACTTGAAGTTGAAGCTACAAGTGCTTAGAACAAATCCACACAGACACAGGTGGAGAACATGCAAACACTTGAATTCCAGGTTGAAATCGAATCTGGAGCTGTGAGGTGACAGCGCTAACCACTGCTCTATTTACATTTATGTCATTTATCCAGAGCGACTTACAATTAATATAGGCTAACCACAATCCAAGCAGTTGTGGATTAAGGGCCTTGATCAGTGACTCAACTCAGCTGTGGCAGAGGTGGGATTTGAACCCTGGACCTTCTGGTCCATAGTCCAGTACCTTAACCATTAGGCCACAGCAGTCCCATGGCCCCTTACTTATATAGCATTTAATGCAATTCTAGGCCAGTATCTTCAATGATTGTTTTCTCGTTTTTGTCCGCCTATCTCTGTGGGTTTACTCCAGTCTCCTCCTACATTCTAAACACATACGTTTGGTAAACTGGCTGCTCTAAATTGGCCCAGTATGGATGTGACCGACTAGTGTTAAAGTAACCTTGTTCCTGTTGTGAATAGTCATTAATGCTGATGTTCAATAAGACAAATAAACCCATTTCAAATAAGCTGTAAAATAATTGGCTTTATTTTAGGTATGTTTTTCTCAGTTTATTTGTGCTGTTGTTCATGAAAAATGTCGACTTCGTACGTTAGCATGGCAACATTTCAATCTAATCTAAGTGAGTGCTTCCTTTGGAAGTCAAAATTATTTAAACAAATGCTGAAAAATCTAGATCTATCCCCATTAACACTAAAGCTTTCTTTTGTGATTTTTCAATGTTTTTTGGCAGATGCCTCATGACTGGAAAATCTCCCTGTCTGTAATTGAAAGGTCACTCCTATGAAGGGCAAGTCCATCGAGCAGTCCATTGGCCTGGCTGTGAACCCAGCGGAGGTTTTCAATTGGCACAAGCTCGCATATTTCACCCGCGTTACTGTGAGAGCTGCATTGGCGAAAGCCCATTATCTCTCAGCAGGTCTCTTCTTTATGAGAGAAGGCAAGAACGAGATTAAGAGCGACATCTATTGGAGTCAGCTAAAGCAGGAACCCCAGGCCCGAGTGCAAATGAGTTCAAGGACTACCTGGGACTCGCCACTGAAGCGAGAGACTGTGCCAATGAGTGAGAGAGAGGAAGGGCAGGATTGTAAAGAGGTGAGAAAGTCAGGGAGAGAGCAGATGGATAAACAGTGTGACAGAGCATGACGGCTATGGGTTGCTATCGTGGGATGACGCAGCACGAACACACTAAACGGCCAAGACACGCCTCCTAGTTAGCTCCACCCACCTGACCAGCCGTGATGTCCAGTTGGGGCGAGGTAATGCAGCGCCTGTGTACAGCTGTTAGTGTGTGTATTAAGAAGACCAACTTGAGTCAGCTAGATCTGTGGTTACAGCTCAGAGCTGAGGCAGCAGAATCTCTCTCTCTCTTTCTCTCTCACACACACACACACACACTGAATCACAGGTCTCAACTTCCTCCATCAGTCTTTTCAACAGCCTGACACCATGTTATACGTACAACTCCAGCACGTTCTCTATCGAGCTCTGCGGCTCCTCGGTGCAGCTGTCACCTACAGGGCAAGATAAACGAGTTTCTCTTGAGGTGATAATACCTTTGCAAGGCTGATGACCACAGACCAAGGTTTACAGACACCTGACACCCCGTCACGTCCAACACCATTGGTTAAAACACGCAGTCGGTCCCCGTTTCCTGCTGAAGGACCCTCCAGTCCTCTGGAACATACACCGATCAGCCAAAACATCAAAACAGTTAGAGGTGACATGAATAATACTGACAGTGTGATGCTCTGGGCATTGTTCTGCCTATAAACCGTGGGTCCTGGCATTCATACGGACCTACCTATACAGTGTTGCAGATCAAGTGCACCCCTTGATGGGAACAGCATTATCTAATCGCAGTGGCCACTTTCTTTGAGACAACGTGTCATGTCACACTGCAAACACTCAGGTACGGTTTCAGGAAAATGACGAAGAGTTCAACGTGCCCGTGTGACTAGTGTGTTTTACGATGCAATCTTAAATAAGACTAATAAACAATCGGAGGCCTTGTGGAGTCCATGGCTGGGCAGGTCAAAGCCTGAGTGTCACAGAGAAGATCTGCACAATATTAATCAGGTGCTAATAATGTTTTTAGTTGTTGTAACTAAAGTTACAACTCATTTGTAGTCATTAGTGGCGAGGGATACGTATCGTCTCTAAGAAGTCACTGCGTCCGGTAAACAGGTTTCTAGTTGTGCTACTGTAGTTAATGTTGCCGCAGTTTCATGCCGCACATGGCACGAGTGATCGAAAAATAGGCTCTTAATATATCATAAGCAATAAGTAACTACATTTTCTCTTTTCTCTCTAAGCTGATGCTGTGGTACCTGTTCCAGCCCCATAAAGGACTTCCTGCTAAGAACCCGATATCCTGGAGCAACTCTTATTCTTTTATTTACCTGTTATTATTTACTCAATTCCACTGTCAATACAAACAGAACTGTTTCAGTTAACATCTAGACGATGGGTCCCTTTTTGAGTCTTGGTCCTCCCAAGGATTCTTCCTTACAACTTCTAGGGATTTTCCTTTGCTCAATTTGGGATTCTCCTCTTAAGATAATAAAATGTTGTACAGCTACTTTGAGACGATGCACAATTGCAAAAAGCGCTATAGAAATAATAAATATGACTTGACTTGATAAACATACATGAAGCATGCTAGCACCACAAATCAAGGGAACCGTGTCCGAGCCGTTCTTACTCAAAGAAAACACTAAAATACAAATAAAACACCGTTGGTTAAAAATAAAACAATATACTATACATTATAAAAGTTCGTGCTGGTGACATGACGGCATCGGTAACCAGGTACAGTCTTTAACCAGTCTTTAACCAGTCATTAATAAAGCGATAAAGCGCCCTACGTAGGAAGCAGGCAGCAAGGGCACACTCTAGGTAATGAGATAACCTAAATTCGATGAACACGCTGTAACAGGGATGGCATGGCGCACTCACTTCATTAAAGAGCAAGTGCTAGTGAATTTAAAAAAATGGTAAATGGAAAACTCGCACTGTAGAGCCGTGTTTCTACAACAAATCGTCATTGTTCGGAATGAATCAATATTTTGTATTAATAAGTCACTTAGTCAGCCGAATATGTTTTCTAATCAATTTGATCATTTTGGTTGGGCAAGGTTTGCTGCATCACTAGTTATGACTTTTGAATTAGTATATTTTTGCTTTCATATGTCCTATGAAGTGAATATCAACTTCATACAGACTGTTATATAAAATAAAGCACATTTGTCTCTTTAGAGAACTTTGGGTCTGTCTGAAATCTGTACTTAACAATGTAACAGTGGAACGCAATAAGCCTGTAGCCACCTGTATGGCTAACTAGGCGATCCTTGCTTAAATAAGCTACAGGTGAGGCTTCCGAAGCTAACCAGGATTTAGCTTTGGTTTTGCTTCACCTTTTGTATTTTAAGTGTTTTCTTTTAAGCTGGTCATAGAGGGGATGATAATGGAGGAATGTTTGTCACAGGGTTGCGGACATTTCTGCCTCTAAATGAAACCCTGACTGTAGCACAGCCTTTTGCAGCAGCTGGCTCTTACCAGTGAGCCACCGAGGCTAGCGAGCCTTGACTGTATACATTATGATAATTGCAGCGCCGCGACTTAAGCTGCATGCCATAATTAAAGAAATAGATCAAAGAACATGATAATATGGCTAACGAGTAGTAACGACATGGTTCCCTTCTGCATAACACCATGTCAACATTTCTAGGGAAATTAGGCGCCGTTTTCCTTACGGATTCATCCCATTTATTTTCGTTCGTGTTCCACATGGTTTATCGCAGAGCTCATTTCCAAATAATCTTCATTTGTTATATTTGCATTATCAGTTTAATAAATGCAACATTTATTCGTTGTGGTTGCAATCGAGTTACGCTGCGTACACTAAATGGCATTAAAGTGATGGGTGTGCTGTTGTGGAGCATGGGGTTTTTAGATCCTAAAAGCCACAGTCGAAAAGAATCCACCGGCCATGGTTAGAGTCCATGAAACACGTCCATTATGAGGGCAATCTATTTAAAAAAGGAGTTTATTGAATTATTAACAGCTGTTCACCGTACAGTGCAGACACAGATTGCTACATCATTTGGTTTGAAGTTTTGAAGATATATTGGATCTGGACCTGCTCACTGGTGCTATTCTTGGGTTTCCTGGCCATCTCCGACAGATGCAACACTGTTTCCACCGCTCTGTTTTTACAGTCCCATCAGAGAGGCCTGGATTGCATTTCAGATCACTTTCACACACTCCCACACGAACAGCATGCATCAGCTCACAATCAAAGTCAAGAGCAGGTTGTGAAAACACTTAAGAACCCGGTCAGTATAATCCTGATCCCAGTCCGTCAGCCATCAGCTGCGTTCCCTCCTCACACTAGCCTGAGCCAGGACCGGGTGAGTCACAGACCACCACTAACAAGCAGCTGGTGAATTGGGTTTCAGTCTCGGCGGACCACCAGAGCCAACACCACCCCGCTTTCCTCCCGTTTCCAACCCCAATGCCACACAAGGGTCAAGGGAACAGACAAAGCAGTACAGTTAGATAACCGTCCAAGTTTAATATTGGTTTTAATTTACAAACATCTCCCCCACGTTCCTCTGGGTCCTCTCCAGTGCTTGGCAGATTCGGACACTATTTGGCGTCGTCCACGGAACTACCATCTGCAACACCCAGAGTCTTGCGCCCACGGCCGCATGGCTGTTTACGTCCCAAAAAAACAAAACCAAAAAAATGGCCCGTTAAGCTTTCGAACGTCCTCGTTACACGCCTTGGCCGCTCGGTAGCGGGCCGTCAAGGGCTGGCACCCGGAGAGTCTGCTTAGAAAAAATTCAAAACGTAAATACAACTCCACCTTTTTTTAAAAAAAAGGAGCTCCTAATCTATGTTATTGAGCATCGAGGACAAAGTAACCCATCACAATTGGACCAGGACGAGGAAATATAGATATGTACATATAATCATATATATTTATAAAATGTTTTTATTACTCCATATATACACTTTTCACAAAGTCGTCCAGGGAGAGGGAGGCTAAAAATGAAGCACTGCTTCGCGTTGCATCACAGATCGTCGCGTCACATTAAAACAACAGAAGAACAAAACCAGTGAAAGCACCCAGGGAGCCTCATGAGCAAAACAGAAGAAAAAGGCAAGACAATGTGCACTTCCTTAGTGCCGTCCGAAAGAGAGAGAGGTCCTCAGATTCGGTGAGCGCTATCGCTCCGTAAGGCCCAGCAGTAGACCGTTCCCGTATCACAAACAAGAAAAAGGTCAAAAGGTTAATCCGAGTGACTTATTTAACCGTGCAATGGTTCCATGTTTGGAGGTCTTTGGAGAAAGGTAGGTCCCCAAATTCAGCAACGAAGCCACAGGGGAGCTCTAGTCCCAGGTCAGCTCAGAAGGGATCCAGCGGGTTCGTTTTCTGGATCTAGTAGATGACTTCGTACACTGTGGCCTTCTTGTCTCCGGATCCAGTCACGATGTATTTGTCGTCAGCAGAGATGTCACAGCTCAGCACAGACGAGGACTCTTTTGACTGAATGATGGAAAGGGAGAACAAACAAAAGGTTCATTCCTTCATACCCAAGATCATGTGCGTGTTAAAAAAAACATGCAAACGCATAAAAGCAGCTTTTAACGGGAGGACTTTTGTTTTGTGCGTTTGAATGAACGGATAATCAACGACGTCGGTAACACAAATGTCCGTCCTCCAATCTGGAAGCTACAATTTCCTCCAGATATCTGCGATCTGAAACCCGACTCAAGTTGCCCAAGCCACCCAGCTGACAGCTGAGCCCATCAGCCTCTCGCATCATCTCCTTTACTCCTCCCAGCCTACGAGTTAAAAGCATTCAAATTACCGTCCCACTCGGCACGGCTTCATCTAAAGGACACATCAATCTCGGCCCCCGTCGGGGCCGCGCTGCGACGCGAAGAAGAGCGAGGCCGTTATCGAGTCACGTACCTGGAAAATGCTGGCTCCGTATGGCGTCCTCCAGGCGTTCAGCAGATTGTCCTTCCCCGTACTCACAAACCATTTACCTTTATGGTGAAAAGGAGAGACAGAGAGAGTCACCACTCGGAAAGAGAACACGTGCCGAGTTGAAAGGAAATGCACAATCAAGGACGGAGCCAAGGTGACAGAGCCATTTCCATTCAGTAAAACAGGGTCGGCTTTTTAACAGGAGGCATCCATTATGTTAACAATAATAAAAAGGGAAACAGAAACAGGCACACTCACCGCAGTAGGCGAATTTGAGCGACAGCACGCAGCTCTCGTGAAGGTGGAGCTGGTACTTGTCTGGTTTGGTGTGGTGAAGCACCTCCACGTTGCTGCTCTCCATCCCTACAGCCAACCACTCGCCCGTTGGACAGTAGCCCAGAGAGAAGATCTGCAGCAGAAACAGAAAAAAAAAAAACAGATGCTGTTCATATACAGACTTATTAAATAAGCGGATTAGTCCAAATAAACTGATTCACCCCAATCGGTCTCGAAACCTCAGACTGAAACGTGGCCAAAAGTATGTGGACGCCTGTTCTGATGACTGATCATCTCGGTTATTTCAGTGACATTCGTTGAAGCATGCAGGTATGGAATTGGATAAATGTCGTGCCACCTCTGATAAGTAAGCACATGTTTAACCCTAAAACAAATTCCGTGGGAAATGGTTTCATTACTTGGAATTACAATTTGGTTGGTTTGAAAGGCCCTGATTAAGGCCAGTCCATTGTAGGGCTGGGTGGTAGTCCTAGTTTTTGAAGCCCCCTGCGGTGATCCCGTGACTCACCTGTGTGCCTAAAAGCCATGTTTATGAATGTAAAGACTGTGTCCACAAACCTGTGGCTATAACATACTGCTTATGCGTATACATCACTGATGTGAAAACTTAATTAAAAAGGTAATATCCCCCATCATCAATTAATTGTAAAACGCTACTCCTTGAGCCGTCTGGAACGAATTAATGACTAGAGGAGAGCTAACCAATGTGCTTTGCTTCCTGCAGTCCCCATGAGACCTTTACCTGTGAGGTGAAGTCGTGCTGCTGGAGCTGTCGGCCCTCTCTCAGGTCCCAGGAGCGGACGGTGTTGTCCAGGCCGCCCGTCCACAGTTTGGTACCATCGTGAGAGATGTCTATGCAGCTTGCACCATCTGTGTGACCCTGGAACTGCCTGTAATAGCACCGGCAACACACAAGGTCACCTCTCACTGCCTGAGCTTAAGATCCAGACGTTTAAACTGATTGACCCAAAACCTCATCATTTTAATTGGAACAGCAAGTTAGGAGAATTCTGACGATGCGTTTATGGATTACGCCATCCCTTTAATTATCGTGGTATTCACATTCGAGCTACGAACCGATTTGACCATAGACCAATTTGATCACGATCATGATGCCATGTCCAAATCCTGTACCTTTCCCCCCGCTCTTTAAATAGAATGCAAGTCTGAGACATGTACATGCTCCTCTTACCTGACAAGGGTCTGGTTGTGCAGGTCCCAGACAGCGATGTTCCCGTCGCTGCAGCAGGAGAAGCAGACCTTTGCGTCTGGGCTGATGGCGAGAGCGTAGCAGGCCGGGGCGGATGAGGTCAGCTCTGCCTTGATGCGTGGCGTCTGAGAGGCCAGGTCCCAAATGGTCAGAGTACTGGCCTCGCCGCCCACGATCAAAGTGCGTCCGTCTGGGAGCAGCTTACATGAGCGAATGTAATTATCTCTGTTCTGAAGAGAGACGGCGAGAACAATGTGAAGAAAAGAACAGGAAAAGGGGGGAAAAAAAAAAAGAGCCCGTTTGAGGAGCAGCAATTGTTCGACACCCTGAGGAAATTTATTTCAGATATTCAGAGAATAGCTTGTAATTTAATGTCATTTTCTCTGCCCAGGTCTTTTAGAACGCAGCTCCCTTTTCGACTCCCCTGCAATAAGCGGCGCTTGGTGGGAGGCGTAAACAAAATGCCACCACTCCGGGGGGAGGGGGAGGGGGGGGGCGCCGACAGCCTCCGAGTCGTTCTTTCTAATACCGGAGGTTATTGGAGAAGGATAAAAAGCTGATAAGAGCTCGCCACCGAGCACACGTCATCGGGGCAAGTGGGCTTTTAAAAGGTTTCCAGTTGCAGTTTCGGAGCATGCAGCACATTTTCAGATTAACAGCGCCGAGGTTGGATCGTGTGCTCGGGCCGATCGATAAGTGGAAGCTTTTAGACAAATTAAATCACTTTATGACAGCCACTGAACAGCTCATCACATCCACGCTGGCCTTCCCCTCACTCTGCTCTGGAGGAACACTTAACATGCCAGAAATCCTAAGCCCTCAGCTATTAAAACTGTAATCGCCCAATTATAGTCAATTATGTCTTAGAACGGCACCCTGAGACGATTTTTTTTTTAAAACTTTGTCCGGTTTAAAGGTACAGTTGGCAATTTTGGCCCAAACAGGAGGCCCAGGACCAGGACAGCTGCTACAGCGTGTTTGCTTTCATTATATGCAGTATAAACAGACAGTTTTAATGTATTCCCACTTTACAGTACAAGGTATTTTAAATAAAAAGTTTCAATCCGTGCATCAGTTTACAATACATTATGCATTTGAATGCGATTTTGCCTCTACCTGCACCTTCCACTTCAGTAGGAGCTATATTTTGAGTTTATACAGGGTCTCCTTACAACTGAAAAGTTGTACCACGTCCAAGGTACAATCCAAACGACTAAAGGTTATGGGCTAAAGGATCCGGACGATGAGAGGATATTTAATTCTACTATATTTTTCGTAAGGCTAATATTTTTTGTTGGCCCACTGATGGATACTCGTGATTCGGACCCAACCTTTCGGTCGGTCATTAAACCCAAAACTCGCGGTCCTCACCAGGCAGTCCAGCTGGGACACGGGGCTCTTGCTGCCAGGTTGGCTGATGTCCCAGATCTTGACACAGCCCTTGCCACCTGTGTAAACGTGGCGCGTGGGGTTGCTGATGGTGACGGCGCAGACCACCTCTCCATGGCTCAGGGTGTTAATCTGACGAGCGTGCCGTGGGATGCCCGGGCCGATCAGGGCGTCCGGGGGAAAAGGGACAGGCTGCATCTGACCATCTGCACTGACATGGAACGAGTAAGCTCTGTTGGGGACGAAATACACAATAGTAATTAAAACCTACACAACACGTTTAACCAATAGATATGATCGAATTTGTAGCTTTCGCCCGTTTCAGGGTGCTATAAATACTGGGTCTCTTAAGAGTCACCGAGCGGACATTTGTCTACTTTTTAAAATCCTACTTTACTTACATTTTGTTTACTTTGTTATTAACGCCCTATTGTTTTTTTTATACTGTCCTTTCTTCTTTTGATGGACATTTCCAACTTCCTTTTATCCAACGATCTGTTTTTATTTTTGTAATTGGTATTAAAACTCGTGTTCTTATCAGTCTACTGTCAAGCACTTGAATTTCTTTTGTCTCAGCTTGAAAGATGTTACAAAAACAAAGACTGATTGATTAATTTTTGTGCTGTTGTGGGTCAATTAACATATAAGCAGGTCATGGAGAAGTCTGGATACTACCCTGGAATTCCCAAGACTTGTCGTAAGGCCATCAGGGGGATCATCCCTCCGTCAAGCCTTCACAAATCTACAAACTCCACAAACAATAGTGCTTGTGTGAGACCCAAACGCTCAGCTAGGATTCAAATCCGGCTCACCGTGATGATGGGACAGCAAACCGAGGGCATTGACATGAGCTTAGAAACAGACTATATGGATATATGCTCGATTTTGCTGTTGTTGAAAATTAAACCTATAATAACACGCTCTTGTGGACTCACTTGTTCGCCTAATGTGTCAAAAAACATGGCGTTATCAGTGAATTCGCTACAGATGTAGCGAAGACAGACGGGCTTAAAGGACACAACTGCACTTACGGTTTTCCTCCAGAGATGGGGGTCAGGCTGGCTGGCAGACCAGGAGCCCGCATGTGAGGATGTGGCTCAAATCCCGGCTGTAAAAGCAAATAAAAGCACGAATGATCAGTGTGGCACGACACGGCACATGCTCTGCCCCCAAGCCTCCTCGGCATGCCGCAAGTAGGTGTGTGTGTGTGTGTAGGCACACGGGTTCCAATTTCCTGCCCATTTCACACCCTGTTGGAACGCTCTAGAGGAAGAGGTCTAGCTGGAAACGGGTGGTGAAAGGAAGCGGCTGGGGCTCACCATGGGCGGCCGGCCGTAAGCGGCGGCGGTGGCAGCGGCGCTCATCTGAGGAGAGATCAGGCCGTAGACGCCTGGACTGGTGAGAGAGCCGTTCATCTCCGGGTGATGGCCCATCATGGCAAACGGAGAAGCGTAGGACAGGGGAGTCCTCAGGGCAGGAGCTGTGGGGGTCAAATCGTCAGGACGAGTCACATCGATTGTCACGGAGTTCCAAACTCAGACCAACAACTGCTCAGATTATTATAGGATTTTTTTTTAAAGCCCCATAACTGTGACCGGGATTATTTTGTGGAGAAACAAGGTATTGAGTTTGTGCAGCCTTACCCAAGACCTCCATGCCGAGGGGTTTGCCTGGGATAGGCCTGAGCCCGGGGGTGCTGCTGGTTCCTGGTGTGGGTGCATCATTCCTTGGGGTGGGAGTGTTGGACTTCAGGCCAGGCGTAGAGGATTTGTCATTCTGAACAGAGAAAGAGAGAGAGCGAGAAAGAGAGAGAGAGAGCGAGAGAGAGAGAGAGAGAGAGAGAGAGAGAGAGAGAGAGAGCGAGAGAGAGAAAACTGATCAGAGAGCTCGGCCCTGTTAATCCAATCAAATCCTGACAGCTCATTATTACTGTGATACCATCAAAGCTCCTACACACTCCAATGAGCAGGAGGCGGAGCTGCTTCATCTCTCCACTCTTAATCTCTCTACAGCACTTGCTGTTTCTTTCTGTCTAGTTTAGAAGCAGTGAAACTTAGGATCAGGCTCCGGCAAAAGGAAGCCATGCTTCGGAAATAAAGCCTTAGGAGGCAAAGCTGAGGAGAGCATCGTGGTTTTCTTCCATTAACATAGAGCTTTAAAAGCTAATGATCATATGGCCATAGTGTATATTTAGAAAGAACAGATATAAGACCACTTTTCAAAATGAAATAAGCAATGATACAATCTAAAGCAGTGATTTAAAGTAAGAAATAAAGTTACAAGTAAAAGCTTTTAAATAATGCAAAAAAAATACATAAATACCCCTGTTTACAGTATATACATCGACAATATTTTTTAAGCAACAGAACCCTTGGGGTTGTGTGTTATCACAACTAACATCACAAGCTGGCCAGGTGAGTGCCTTGTACGGCAGCACCATCGTTTTGTATGTTCAATCCTTACGTGAGGGTGATCCTTGGCTTTGGAAGATGGTGTGCTGCCAGATGAGGCCACAGAGGCCGGACTGTTCGGGGCGTCTTTCTTCAGCACTCGTACCTTGTCCAGGCCATTCTCTGAAGGAGAGTGAGAGGGACTGACTCTGGGAGTGGCTGGATCCTGCACATAGAAGGAAGAACGTAATGAGAAAGTCAGAACACACTTACAGACCCATTCAAAGATTAGAAATGTGTTTATTTCCTTATTATCCGGCATCGATTGCTATAGCCCTGATTGGAGCATGTGGGCTGGGGGATCCTGGATACGCAGACACGGGGAAAACAAGCTAACTACATAAGAGCCCGGAAAGAAGCGAGGAAACAGAATTACTTGTCACTCCTGGACAGTTTTAACATGAGCCTGGTGCTTTGCCATGTTTATAATAAACCGGAGAGTAGGAGGTACGTTACTTCTTGTTCTCATGAATATTCATTTGTCATGTAACGTGAA
The DNA here is from genome assembly GCA_034779995.1 of Parotocinclus haroldoi. Classification (NCBI taxonomy): domain Eukaryota; kingdom Metazoa; phylum Chordata; class Actinopteri; order Siluriformes; family Loricariidae; genus Parotocinclus; species Parotocinclus haroldoi. Next base: position 8,585 of record JAUZST010030914.1, on the reverse strand, counting down.
GAAAACGGTTATTACGGAAAGTAGAACTCTAACAGGAGACAATCCGCTGTTCCAGTGACAGTGCTTTATTGGCACAATTGAAGATGAAATGTGCGATTTTATATCTCCGTACCTCATTGGACACGTCGACCACCAGGTCATCGCTCTTGTCACCATCGCTGTCCTATAAAAAAAAAAATTGCATTCATAAGCGTTAAGCATAAACAGAGTGATTATTTTACAGTGGGGCAAAAAGTATTTCTCCTACTATGAAGAGTACTCTTTAAAAAAAATTATGTAAATTATGGTGGAAAATAAGTATTTAATCACCCACAAAAAAAAGCCCGATTTCTGGCTCTAACAGACCTGTAACTTCTCTAAGAAGCTCTTCTGTCTTCCACTCGTTATCTGTATTAATGGCAGCTGTTTGACCTCGTTATCTGTATAAAAAGAGACCTGTCCAAAGCCTCAAACAGTCAGACTCCAAACCCAACCGTGACCGAGACCAAAGAGCTGTCAAAGGACATGGGGAATAAAATTGTAGACCTGCACCAGGCTGGGAAGAGTGAATAAATCAACTGTGGGAGCAACTGTAAGAAAATGGAAGACGTACAAGACCATTGACAATCTCCCTGGATCTGGGGCCCCACGCAAGATCTCATCCAGGAGTGCCTTAACCCCATAGAACACTTGTGGAGGGAGTTGAAAGTCCGTGTTGCCTAGCGACAGCCCCAAAACATCACTGCTCTAGAAGATATCTGCATGGAGGAATTGGCCAAAGTACCAGCTACAGTGTGTGCAAACCTGGTGAAGACTTACAGGAAATGTCATTGCCAACAAAGGTTATGTTACAGAGTAGGGAGTTGAACTTTTGCTATTGGCCAAATACGTATTTTCCACCATCATTTACTAATAAATTAGTTGGTGTACCTATGATGAACAATCAGTGGCTAACTAAAATACTTTTTTGCTCCACTGTATACTCTGAACTGTACGAGTATTGGCTTGTACAGATCGGAGTATACGAACATAAAATGACACTTACGTATCTACTCATGTTGTCTTTCTCTTCCATTTTGCGTTTCTTTGGATCCAGGTTGTAGTCGGACGAAGTTCTGTGCTTCTCGCTGGCCCTCAGGCTGTCCGAGGGCGACACGGAGTTATTCTGCAGGGTAAGGAGCGCAAACACTGATCAGGACATTTATTTAATATATGCTGAAGTCAAAAGAAAAAGTACTAAACCTTATTAAAACCCCATCTAAAAGGATCAGGAGTGAACTGAATGGGTGAATCACCGCTGTATAACTCAAACATCAGAGCAACAGCTGTTGCTTCAAACATGGTGTGTGTGTGTGTGGTGTGTGTGTGTGTATCCAGCCTTGCAGAAGGTAAACACAGAGTATGAGGTTAAGCTCTGCACAGCGTTACACCAATGCTGAACCGGCAGCCAGCAGGAGGTTGAGGAGGAGCTTCCAGATTTACTGGAGCAAAGCAGAAGGCGAGCTGAGCAAACTGGGCTGAAGAGAGGAGCAGGACAGGGCAGCACACTTTAAATGCATCAAGGTAAACCTACAGACCTCAGCCGGCTGCAACACGGAAACTGGACAGCACAACGAGCGTTGCAGGCATGACAGGACAAAGGGATAGCGAGACAACCGGATGAAGGAAAACTATCCTGACAGGACAGAGGGAAATTATCCTGGCAGGACAGGACACAATGAGACCAATAGACAGAGCAAAGCGACCTCTGACAGGACAGAGTAAAGGGATGGAGGAAAGCAGTGCTGGCAGGACTGGAAAAGGCAAAGAGGAAAACTACCCTGACAGGACAGGGAGGGACAAAGGTACAGGACAAGGCAAGAGAGACAGACTCTGACTGGGCAGGAGAGGACATTAAAATGACAAAGAACAGACCAACGGCTGGAAAGGACAAAGAGATGGAGGGAAGAAACCCTGACGGGACTGGACCGAATGAGACAAAGGGACAGAGGAAAAACTACCTTGATAGAACATTCAGGGACAAAGGGACAGAATGAAGCAACACTGACAGGACAAAGCAGTAGTGCATGGGACCAGGGGGGAAAAAAAAAAAATAAGAAAAAAAAAAAAATCACCCTGAGAGGAGGGGCCAGAGAAGAAGAGACTAATAGTACAAAAGGGATGGAGGAAAGCAGCTCTTACGGGACAGAACAGAATGAAGGATTGGAGGTGGTCCTGACATGACGGGACGGGATATGGATGCGGGAAGTGGGCCAGACAGGACAGGAAAGTGGAGGGAAGAGGCAGCGGAGCGACAAAAACAAGCTGACCAACATCAGCAAGCTTCCTGTGTGAGAGTTACCCAGGCAAAGGACAGCTTGTTTTCCTGCCCTCACGCATCAACACAAACCAGCAGTTAACCTCTCCGTACGTTTAGCTGGCCTGAACACAGTCACAGCATGAGCGCGCACGGCTGAGTGTGTGCGTGCACTCATCTTGCTCATGCTGCTTGGCCCTACGCCAAGACCACTCTCTCGCTTTATTGCTTTTTCTGGGTTTCCACCGCGGACAGGATAAGGGGGGGGGGGACGACAAAGTGGGCGAACGAGAGGAGAGACCTGAAAGAGGTGCTTAGAGCCTGGCACTGAGGCTAAAGAACCAGGAATCAGAAAGACCAGAGGGGAAAAAAAGGCATTCGAAAAAAAAAAAGGAAACAATCGGCAGCCACATTGAAAGGGCACTGAGCGCGCCTCTATGGACATGCCTTGGCAGGACGGCATCCTCTCCAAATCAGAGAGAAGCACTGCCAGGAAGCACATGCCAGTTCTAGGACTGTGCCAAGCCTGGACTTTCACTGGCCCCTATTCATCAAGCGAGTGTGGGAGTGAGCGAGAAATGAAAGGGAGGATGTGGTCAGAAAGAATTCTCTTCACACTTGGAGATGAAACAAAGGAATGCTGGGCGCGTCGGTGCCAGCCCAATCCTCCTGCCCGCCCGTGCCACCCCAGACATCAATGTGGCCTTTGTCAGGCTGATCCAGCCCTGCTTCTTGTTTCATCTTAATCCTGCAATAATAAATAGAGCCAGTGGACGGACATGAGAGAGGAGGAAGTGTGTGTGTGTGTGTGTGTGTGTGTGTGTGTGTGTGTGTGTGTGTGTGTGTGTGTTCCTCCACAGCAGGTTTAATTGGCTGCCCTTTTAAGGACGGCTTAACATCACTCAATAAGCGATGCTCAAGCAGCCTATCAGATGACCCGTGTCAACGGGACGGCCGGGCGAGCGCGGGGCGGAGTGGCCAGTGCGGCGCTAAGCGCTGATCAGCAGCGGGCTCCGATTTCCGCAGACACGACTGCACCCATTGAAAGTGCTGCTGGTTCAATACACAGCTTACTGGACACAGGATACAGAACGGCATTTGATCCCCCATCTCGGGATCACACAAACAGAACGAGCGAGCGGCTTGGAACGCCAAAAACTGTCCATGTGATAAAAGGAACAGAAGCAGAACAATCTGAACTCCAGACTCGGGTTGTACAGAAAGGGAAAGAGGAGACTCTGGGTGAGCGCCGAGGACCAAATCTTTACCAACCGGCTCACAGCCAAAGTCTATTTTAATTGAGCTGAAATTATAGAGCTGCTAATCCCCGGGCTGTGCCATCGCTCATTTTTCACCTGAATTGAAGGCGGGGCGGATTAAAACCCTCCCGACTTGGGGTTCGCTTTCATTACTTTATTTAAAAAGGGCTTAGTGTGCAGTAATGCAGTGCGGATCTCGAACGGCACGCAACTCGGGCCTCATTCAGCAAACAGCAGCGCTCAAAGTCAATGTCAAGCAGACGCCCTCTCGTTACTCACCGTGCTGGACTCCCGGTCTGCGTTGGCACCGCCGGGGAGGAGCAGGAGGGGGTGGAGGACAACCCATCAGCACGAGAAAGGAAGGGAAAAAAAAAAAAAAACACAGTAAGTGCAAATGTTCAACGCGTATCAAAGCACGATCTATTGAAAGCAGTGTTCGTACATGCAGTCATTTTCTAAATCACTTTAGAATAGTTACATTAGTTTATTTTTCCAGTGACCCATCCCAACCATCAAGGGCCCATTGATCCTGATGTCCTTATGAATTTCGGTACAGGATTCAGAATTACAGGCTCTTCTAAATCGTTCAAACCATTTGCAACAGTAGTTAACGCAAGCCTGCTCTTAAGGTCCGGTGTTCAAATCCCACCACTGCCATACAACTGGACCCTCGAACAAGACCCCTACTGCTCAATAACTTGGACTGGACGTCAACAAACACGCGCACTAACAAAACAAAATGAGCGGATCGTACCTCGGTGCTCCAGATCGTGATGATTCTTCTCGTCCTTCACCGGAAGATGCGCCTGGTTTCCCAGAGCTCCAAGTGCCAGCAGTCCAGACCCCGGTCCTGTGACTGGAGGAAGGCCGGGGGGCTGCAGACCTGAGGGGTGAGGTGGCAGCTGGACGGGTGGACCGTGGGCGGCGTGAGAGAGGTGCTGAGCCTGGAGCTGCTGCTGCTGCGGAAACAAACGACAAGTGGGTCGCTGGGAAAAGGCAGAGGGATGCCAAGTGCAAGAGGAAGTGAGCGAGAGTTCAGGCCATGTCTTCTCCACAGACCGTGCATCAGTCACTGTGTTCTAGCAGCATGCTGAACGGGCGGCAGATTAAACGCGTGCAACTGGAAGCCGCATCGATCCATATGCGCGGTAAAGCATTACTCGGACACTCTTACCCGAGCCTTTAGTGAGAAAGCTACAGTTTTTTTGAAAAAAACATACACAACTGGTCTTTAAAGCCCCTGCAATCGCAGCTACTGCTGATAAAGGGGCGCGGTGTCATTTTAGAGTTTACAGATCAAAGATAAAAATGAGAGTCTGGACTGAGCTGGAGTTTTGAAGTAATTGCTTAAAAAAAACAGTGGGACCATCTCAAAACCTAGTGAGCTCCCCACACAGCCAGCATTTTACCAACAAAAAGGTTGTGGGAGCGGCGCGGCAAGCCGGGCAACGAGCAGCGAAATCGTTTTTCAAATGTCAGATTTATTTCTGTCGCTTTTCACAATGTAGCATTCCCTCAATTATCTTCTACCATCTAAGCCCAATGAGAATCCCAAAAGAGCAAGTCTAGGGCGACGGCGGAAAGTGAAAAGCTCCCTAAAATGTTACAAGGAAGAAGTCCTGGACCAAAATGCAAAGCGGGAGCCAACTGTGGCCTTGTTGGCTTACGTTCTATGTAAGAATTAAACGAAGTTATTGAATTATAACGGATACAGTAAGAGTTTAAATAAACCAAGGCTAAATAAATATTTACAGAACATATTTAAAAATATAATTCAAACAAAAGGCAAACAGAGAAAAGTACTATTATACTATAAAGTATAATAACTCTATAAAGTAGAGTATAATGAAATACAGAATATAAAGTACAGGAAATGTAGGATATTCTAATTCTCTCGAGTTGTGTGGTTTGTTTTCTTAAAAGTAAAACAAAAACGTTCTTATTTGCAAATTAGGTTGGATTAAATACTGGTCGTGTGCAGTGGGCGGGAACAAGCCATGATGTAATCGCTCTGTCTACATAAGCAGCTACACTACACTACTGATATAGACTTCTTAAGAAATTAAAGCCCCTGTTCTGTAACCAACTGTGCATCTTCAACGTTTAAGCTTTCATGTATGACAGGCACACACACACACACACACACAAAACTTGCTTTTGCCTTATAAAGATGTTCATAGAGCCGCTCCGATCAATCGGCTGGTGACTACTGTCTCTCTAAATAGCCCAATACTAAAGAGGGAGTGGAAGCACAAAAACCTTAGCGGAATCATTCTGCAAAAAAACTAGAACCGAAATGAACAGTGCCAAAGTAATTATAGTCATTGATCAAATCCGAGAAAAATAATCGAGGCGTCTTCCCAAAATATCCCCTAAACACAACTCTAGACTGGAGCTTCAATCCAATCTGAGGATCAGAGCAGCGTTAAGAGAGATAAACAAGGGACCAAGGGTAACATTAAAGACCTGCAGCACCATCTAATTCTAGCAGCTCTTAAAAAAAAGAGCGGTAATGATGAAAGAAAATCACTAAAGAGTTTTGGATGGTGGCCAAAGGAGAAAGTTTCTGCGCTAAAGCGCTGCACCGTGGCTCCTTAACAAAGCCAATTAGCTCCTACGCTGTGCTCTCATTAATTCAGTCATCAATAATGTGGCCAGAGCACAGCCATCCCTGTATATGAGAGCAAGAGAGAGAGAGAGAGAGAGAGAGAGAAAAGAGAGAGAACAAGAGAGAGTCTTATTGAGAAGGTAATGGCCAACTTGTGGCGTGCGCATCGTTAATGAGACTCCAGCATCATAAGAGTCATAAAACTGCCTCGTTAGAGATGCGTCACGTCCCTCTGTTGAGCCTCGTGCGAAAATAAAGAAATAATCAGAGTGCCGCTGCCTGACAGAGCAACGCTGATAACAGATCTCGCACGCAAAAGCACACACAGTTGTACAAACATGTACACACACCAAACAGTGTAAACAATCATTTCAGGACATGGCCTACAGTTGCCCAAAAAGTCTGTCAACCCTTTAGAATTTCCCTTCTGAATGAGTCCCGATGTGCTCCGATCTTCAACCAGGTCATAATAACCAACTCGATCGGCTTTAACGAGGAGGACCTTGTAAGATTCACAATCTAGAACGAACCTTGGCGATAAAGAGTTCTTCAAAACCAAGATGGAGGAAGGAGCTCCAGTTATTAAGGTGAGAGTCAACGTGTGGGTTGTAGAGCTTGCCCTGTGTATCTAACGGCTCTGAACTGGGCAACGATCAAAACACTTCGGAGTACGAAGGTAAAGCATCGGAGGAAATCCAGTACTGGTACTAGGAGGAGTGGGCGTCCTGCAAAGTTCGCAACAAAAGCACATAAGGGGATAGCACCTAAAGATAATAGACGTGAATAGGGGTGGGCAATATTTTAAAAGTTATATCGCAATATTTCATGACATTTTCACAGTAAACGATATTCATCACCGTACGCGCGATGGCAGACAAAAAATGGCAACAGATTCCCAAAAAACAACCAATCGAATATTGTTCCATATTTGGTAAAGCGATTTTTATTAAAATATGCAGCACTTGTTCCAATTAAAACAGAACTAATTGAACAATATATTAAAAGCATGTAGTTGGTCAGTGTTAAGGACTGACGATATACGCTCATAAAAGCATAACGTCCAATGCGATAAAGTTTATCATAATACAATTTTTAAAAAAAACGTCATATTGCCCTGTCCTTGTAATAAGGCCTGAAATATTTTCTAGCGGTCGACTGATAGAAGGTCGATTTTAATGGCCGATGCCAAAGACTCGAAGAAAACATGGTTAAAAATACTCCAGATGGTAGCAGCATCTTTTTGTTTTGAAATCCCAGACGACACCTGGGACTGTTGTCATGATGGCCAAGCACAGGCTTTACTCGGCCCGATGAGTTTGATGGCGAACGGTGGCAAAACGCCACGTTAGCAACGTTATGTCCCAACATTTATGGACATTTTTACGAAGCACTATGTTCATCACGCTACACGTGATCGCGGCAGCTTCAGGTTCTTCAGGATTACTTATCGAATATTCTCCCATACTCAGTGACGTTTATTCAAAATTGAATTTTTTAAACTATGGTATTCAAATGAAATGTCATTGAATGATTAATGACACTCTTTATAATGAGACTTTTTCGTTAAGCACTGACGGGTACCCTCAATATGCTCCGAAAAACACATCGTCTATCGCAATAACAAACGAAAAATCATGATACGGTCACACACGGTCATATTGGCCACCCCTAATCACCCCTCGATCAAGTATATATACACACACCGATTTATGATGGCGCCAGAAGGGTGAGCTGTCTGACTAATACGTGTCTCCTATTATAATTTATTACAATTTTTAAGACCTCGTCGTTAAAGTGAACAGGCGTTAAACAGGGCAGACCTGTGATTAGTTTAAGAAGAATTGGCATTATGATGATTTGGATGCACATGACCATTTCTAAAAGAGTCCCAAACTGGCACGAGCTGAGCTAAGCTGAGACGGTCAGAAACTCGCAGGCCGTTCGCGAACGCACAACAGACTTGTTAGAAAAGGTACATCGTAAATGAATCTAGTGCACACGTGTACACACGTCGCACTGACCATCAGAGCTGGATACACAGCTCGGTCCTGCTGGGGAAAAAAAACAAACAAATCAGCACAGTCAAAGATTTAGATTGTGCATGTGTGTATGGTGTTGACTTGTAATGAAATACAGAATATAAAAGATGGTGTATAGGAAATGTAGGATATTCTAATTCTTTTGAGTTGTGTGGTTTGTTTTCTTAAAAATACAAAAAAACTGTTTTTATTTGCAAATTAGGTTGGCTTAAATACTGGTCGTGTGCAGTGGGCGGGAACAAACCATGATGTAATCGCTCTGCCTACATAAGAAGCTACACTACACTACTGATATAGACTTCTTGACATGACATGACCTCTTTCATGTATGACACACACACACACACACACACACACACACACACACACACACACACACACACACACACACACACACACACACA
>JAUZST010030903.1:0-29191 GCA_034779995.1 Parotocinclus haroldoi | reverse complement strand
CAATATCAGTTTTTGAGATTTGTAAATTATTGCATTCTGTTTTTATTTACAGTTTGTACTTTGTCCCAACATTTTTGGAATTGGGTTTGTATATCTACAAGCACAGTCTTAAGAGTATGGAGGAAATTCCAGGAGAAATTCCTAGTTATTCTAGGAGAGCTGGACAAGGCCAGAGAAGGTTGGTAAGCCCTCAGCAGGACGGATTATTTGTTCCTTTGTTTAAGGAGGAACAGAATGAGCACTGCTAGAGCGCTACATGAGGACCTCCAACAGGCCACTGGTGTGAATGTGTCTGACCAAACAATCAGAAACAGGCTTTGCGAGGGTTCCCCTGTGCCTAATGTCCTGCACTGTGTCCTGTGCTCACTACCTAGCACCGTAGAGCTCGACTGGAATTTGCCGCAGAACACCATAATTGGCAGATCCACCACTGGCGCCCTGTGCTTTTCACAAATGAGGGCAGACATATGAGAGGGCATATGACCTCTACAGGTTAGGCAATGGCACCCTGACTGCTATCTGGATGAAATCCTTAGACCCATTAACAGACACTATGCTGCTGTACTAGGGCCGGGGTTTATCCTGGTACACGACAATGCCCCCTCCGCTCGCCTGACCTAAATTCAGTAGAACACCTCTGGGACATTATGTTTAGGTCAGACTCCAAATCGCACTTCATGCTGTCCTGGAGCTCAGTGACTTTGAGTTTACTGAATTTAGGTCTGGTGTGGGGGGTTAGTCAATGGTATCAACTCCTTTATTCTTCAAGGACTGCTATGCTCCATGTTCTCGCCACATGACATCGTCGTGCATCAGGAGTAACCCCAGGGGTTTGACAATGGGTCCAAGCATTTTCTCCTGATACTTGATAGGAGTCAAGGTGCCATAGTCTATCCTGTAGATGTCTGTGCATCCTTCCAGAAATATGCCTCCCCAGATCATCAGTGCCCTATCATGCTGAATAATGTTGTAGATGGCACAACATTCTATATGGCATCTCCAGACTCCAGAAATTGAGTAGTTCAATATACTTGTCTCACAATGACAACTCTATGTTCATAAAACTCAGTGATGGAAAACATATGTAATACCTTCTTAAAAAGTATATTAATATGTTTAAACAACGGATTTGCCCATTTCATGGGATGAAAGCTTATTTACACCAATGTGCTATAAAACCACCTGCCTAATATTGTGTCCCCCTGTTCTTATTTGTCCAGCACATCCATGCAACAATGTTTAGGTAAACAGTGCAAGTGAAAGTAACATCCACATAAATGCAAGAACCCAATATGTCCTGTAGAACCTTACCCAGAGCATGATATCTTTCCTGCTGAGTTTATATACCTTCTCCATAATTACACTCCCTTTCACTCAACAGTTACAAGATAATAAATGTTGTTAGTTGGATTAAATGTTGCTGTCAGTGGATTTAACTTTTTGGCTCATATTTATATACACAGTTGTGCTCATACGTTTACATACCTTGGCAGATTTTTTTTGCCCGTTTTTCAGAGAATATGAATGTTAATGGCATTTTAACCTTAATTTTCTCAGATGCTAAAGCTGGCCATTCTGCTTGGCAAAATGCCTCCAGTTTCTGTAAATTCTTGGGCCTGAACTGCAGGTTTTAGATCTCCCCAAAGTGGCTCAATGATACTGAGGTCAGGAGACTGAGATGGCCACTCCAGAGACTTCACTTTTTTCTGATGTAGCCAATGACAGGTCGACTTGGCCTGGTGATTTGGATCATTGTCATGTTGGAACAGCCAAGTGTGTCCCATGCACAGCTTACAGACTGATGAGTGCAAAGTTCCCTGTGCCTGTGTAGCTCCCACATCCCCAAAACATCACCGAGCCATCTCTCTGTTTCACAGTAGGGATGGTGTCCTTTTCATCATAGGCCTTGTTTACTCCTCTCCAAATGTAGTGTTTATGGTTGTGGCCAAAAAGTTTAATTTTGGTTTTATCACTCCTAATAATTTTGTTACAGAAATGTTGAGGTTTGTCTCTGTGGCACATTGTAAGCAGGCTGCTTTGTGGCACGGACATAGTAATAGCTTTCTTCTGGCAACTTGACCATGCAAATTCCTTATTGTGAATCTTGAAACAGCCGCACCACTTGTTTTCAGACAGTCGTGTATGTCAGCTGACGTTATATGTGGGTTTTTTCTTGCATCCTGAAAAATTTACTGGCTGTTGTTGCTGAAATTTAAAAAGGGCAAACACAGTTGTTTACTAATACACGGCCAAACCACTAACCATGAATAAAGGAACAGTTTTTGTATTATCATTCACATTCTCTTAATAACAGCCAAAAATTACAAATTCTGCCAGGGTATATAAACTTATAAGCACAACTGTATATGTGCCTGTGGATGTTAAATGACTAATTTGAAGCACATATAGCACGATCTCAGTGCAAAATATGGATCTTGCAAAATCTTGCAGTAGTCATTTAACAAGAAAGTCATTACTTTTTCTAAGGTAATGCATATTTACCTTTCATTTTAATTATTTTTTAATGTATTTTTTAATTTTTGAATTGTGTTACATTTACAGATAACTTTCTTTAGATCTAGTCTGTATAACTTGCGGAATACAGGTTTTTTTACACATATATTACACATCACGTACTGTAGAACAGTGTTACAGTTTTAAAGCAGTGTATCAGGGACCTATATATTGTAAATGTCTGCTGCATGTCACTCATTATTTCTCCTTTGTAATGAAAGAGGCTGAAATTGAACTTCTATTGATTTCTATTAAACACCGGATAGCCTAAACCTAAGATAAGATAACCTAGAGGTTTTGATGCATACATTACACGTGATACACAAATGCACGTGTGTTTTGCACACCTGAATTCTGAGTGCAAAGACGTTTCAAGGAACAATACTCCCAACAGGTGATGAATTAAAGTGATGAATTTCAGCATCAAATAATTGTTCATTTCATACCTACACATAGCATGCAATTTAACAAAGCAGGGATGTCTATACACAAACTCCTACACCCATTTAATGTAACGTAATTCAAAAATACAGTTAAATCCGGTTAATTGGACCACTGAGACCAGCCGCTTATTCGGACCAAATCCTAAAGTACCGAAACAAATCCTATTATATACGTGTAATTTTATTTGCTTATTTGGACCAAAATTCCGTTTAACCGGACCAAAGAACAGGAGAGCGAATAAGAAAAAGAAGTCAACACTTAGAGCGGATACAAAGCGGGAGGATATGGGAGGATTTTTGGGATCCCCAGGATAATTTATGCTTTTATGGAAGGTCAGGAAATCCGAAAAGTTGTGTTGATAGGAGCAAAACCAGCAGGAGGTGACCACGCCCACCACTTTGTTGATTTTGTTCAAGTGCAGTCCGTTAAGAGAAGGCGTCAGATCCCACTGGATAAGTTCTTCAAAATTTAGGAAGAACTTTTTTACAGTATTAGGCTTCGCATGCTGAGTATCTATACATTGTGTTGGAGATCGTTTCGAAAAACTTGGTTGCAAATTTATTCTACAATGAACAAAGTTTGGAGTCTCACTATTTCCTGCCCTGTCCCAATGTCGAACAAACAAGGGTTGTGTGTATATTTGTGGGTCTAACTCAACCCTGAAAGGTTTGATGGCTTACGTGTATATTTTTTTGCATTCTCTAATATTTCAGGATAAAGTGCTGTCTTCATCAGAATCTTCACCCATTTATAGACCTCCTTCTCTACATGGAAGTCCAAAGTTCCGAATGAAACGGCCCACATCGAAACCCTGCCAAAACAACATGTTCTTTACAGCTCCCTGCAGGACGCACCAGGAAACAAATGCTGACAGCCACTCAAACTCTCCTTGCTCAGCTCATGCTTCTCCATGTACTGTCTACCATAGCTCATCTCCCTGCACCGCCTATCCCTCTCCCCTCTGTTCCGTCCATAACTCCCCTCCATGCCCTCACCGACGTCCTGGCTCCTCAAATGCACCAGCGAAGGACCTAGTCCAATTTTTGTTGAGCAGGCAAGATGCCATGGTGTCTCCCCATCTGGAATCTTTAAACCACTCACGGGCTGCCACCCCAACCCCCAGCGGGTCTGCCCGTTCCTCTCCATCGCTCTCACCCTCACTGCTTATGCCAGCACCACCACCATGCACACCAGAGAAACCAGAGGTCATGATCTCAGCCCCGAATACCCGGCCCAGCACAGCTCAGCACCACAGACTTAACCCTGAACAAGACACAATGGAGGACAAGATGCTGGTCCAACCACGAGGTGAGAGAGGAATCATAAAGGTCCGGCTTAATTTATATCAAAATAAATAAAACACCAAGGTCCAGTTGGCTTAATATTGAGTGCAGACAGGTTGCTATGTTCTGGGATTACAGTCCTGGTTTGTAACCACTGATTTAATTTCTGATTTAGCAATTTAATGAGAAATGACATGATTTAATTACATATGTAAATGGTCAAGTACTTGATTAAAAGCTGTTCACAAAAATTAGGGGATTTTTCAAAATGAGTATGAAGAGGATCCCACAAGAACTACTGGATAATCTGATCCTGTCCATGCCGCATCACTGTCACTGTGTTTTGGAACTTTTGGGTGACCGTACTACTAATATGTTACTACTCAATCACCTGAGTTTGTGTCTCATTTACACAATCAAACAACTTTTTTAATCGCTTCATATTATTATTTTTTTTAAATAATTTTTGTGAGCAGTGTACTCCATGAAATGGTTTAATTAAATAAATACATTGTTAAATATGTAATTAAGTGGTTCAATTAAATAAAGGTACCTAAATAGTTATTAAGTCAATGATCTATATTTATATAATTGTATGTTAAGTTTATATATTATTATGGAAAACAAATGGTCGCTCAATGATAGAAAGATCTGAACGTTTTCACCTGTGTGGGAAGGATTTGCTGCTCCCCATCAGATACTTTTAAACTGCAGCTTTCTTTAAAAGAAAAAAAATATATTTTAAATTTAGTTACTGAGGTTAAGGTTGGGTTTTGATGCTGCTGTTGGTATAGCATTAATTAGCTACAGTAATGTTATGTCAATCTATAGTACCCACAATGGCAGAAATACAAACAGTGATTGTATGCGTACATTCTGGTAGGTGCCACGCTGTCCCAGCTTTCTGACAGTGGACAGACACTGAGTGAGGACAGTGGGGTGGACATTGCAGAGGCAGGGGGATTAAGTAACAGCCCCCGGCCTGGCAAACCCATTTCCCACCACACCTCAGGAGAAATGCACAGGGCAGGAGGACGTACCCAGGCCCCCAATCATCAGGTATGGTCCAGGGTCTGCTGTGTTTGTACCAAGAAATGCAATTTGTTTCCTGAAGTAGAACCATAAATAATGTAATACATTTTCTGTGCGTTGCAAAAACACTGGAAGAATTTGGAAAGTTGAAAATATTTTGCATACTATTTAGTTACACCTTACAACCCCCGACTCAGAGAAAGTTGAGAGAGTATGGAAAATGCAAAAAACAAAATGCAGGGTTTCTTACATTTACAGTGACTTCTGTTTCACTTCAGGCAATATGAACCCAAATATTCTTTGTGGTGAGCTCGCAGGATTGGATGTTTGTTAACAAATATATTTAAGTTGACCAGACAAAACAAAACATGTTATCATTTGCCAAAACAAAAAAAGTCAAAAAACAAAAAAACTCTGTCACGTTTCTTCAGAAATCGTATTTTATATAAATCAACAAAATTCACACAAAACAATCCCAGCGTGGAGCGGCCTGGGTCCTTTCTGTGGGGAGTCATTAAATAATGGCTAAAACACCACTGCAGTGCTGTGACCAGTGTCGTTTACAAGGCGTCTGACAGACAGTTCAGTCAAGGTAATCGAGGTCCATGGCATACACATTATGTTTATCTGTGGTTTATGTCTGATTCCGGGGTTTAGACAGTGAGAAGGCTTCCTGAGACTATCACCTCCTATTTCAGTTTAACACCTTAATACTTCTCTTAATTAAAGAATAAAAATCGATGCAGGGTAATAACACTAAGGTTGGACCAGGATCATCTGTTTTAGAGGACACAGCATTGATTGAAGCCAGGGTGAATTTATCAGTTTTGAGATTACTTAATCTTTGTCTATTCATTGTAATCCCCTTTTCATTTAATATCTCTCTCTCTCTCTCTCTTTATGTCCCTGTTTCTGTCTCTCTCTTTCTCATGTATTACAGACAAGACTGCATGAGCCAGTATTGGTGAGGGTGTCTAAGTGTGCCAGCACGCTGGGCATCGCAGTGGAAGGTGGTGCCAACACCAGACAGCCTCTACCACGCATCGCCACCATACAGGTCTATATCAACCGTGTTTCATAATATGATAATAGGCCAAAAAGACCAACTGGAGACATCAAATTGACAATTCAGTTACAATTCTTGCTCAAACGTTTCAGCAATTACTTATCAAGGATGCAAAACCATTAAACAGCAGAACCTGAGGGACACATTCATGCAGGAGCAGTACGTTTTTAAATTGAATCTACTTCTAAAATCAGAGGCGAAAGTCATGATGCAAGCATATCTATCCAACTAGCAGATATCCAGGATGAGCTGGAATTCTGCTGGGACATATTCTCAGGGCACCTCAAGCTGACTCGGGTCACTGAAACTAATAGCCTACAAGTCATTTTTGCTATGGGTCTTTAAGGTATTCTTTTTCGTTTTAAGGTTGCAGAATTAGTCCACTCTTTGCGGAACAGCTTCAATAGGTTACATAAACGTATTTGCATATTCTCAACTCAGCTTCTTGTGTAGATAAGTTTTTTTAGCCTGTATGTACAGTTTGTGTTTCTGGAGGCTTTTGGCTTACCTTTGTTGTTCCTGCATATGAAATTGAGAGCTTTTCCTTTGGTTTATAACAGCATTGCACTGAGCTGTTTCTATCCTTTTATTTAAAGATGTTGTCAGTAGTTTCAGTCGAGGTTCATCTTCAATGCCCAAAAACAAACACAGCCAGTTCGAGAGATTCCCCCACATAGTAAAACACACTCACAATGGTATCCAGTGGGTCTTGTCACTGGGTGTATGATGCTAATGACTCCAGTCAAAACTGTTTTCTTGTCAGCACACAAAATAAATCACATTTTAAGTAGGATTTAAACATACAGTATACAGCCACAGCATCAAGAAAATAATCTCTGGATTATCACCAGTGAGTGTACATCAACTTCTCTTGCATGCTGATGTGTTAAGTAGGTAAAAACATGTTTTATATTTCTTATTTTATTTGTTATTATTATTTGTTATCAGATTTTTGGTACCACCTAAAGAGCCCAGCATTTAGTTATGCTGGAATAATATAGATCATTTTGTTTTTGACAAGTGGTACAGTGGCTCAGTGGGGAGCATGTCCTTCCCATATCTGTGTGGGTTTACTCTGGGTACTCCAGTTTCCTCCTATATTCCAAAAACATGCGTGTTAGGTTAGTTGGTGTCTCTAAAGTGCCCCTAGTGTTTGAATGTATGTGCCCTTCGATGGAGTGGTGCCATTTCTAGGGTTGCTGCTGCGTTGTAGCCTGTGCTGCCTTCTGGAGGGGATGCCAGCTAGAATGCACAGTCTTTAGAACAAAAAGGGGAGGATAGCACTAAAAAAAGCAGCATTTCTGAAAAAGATTCTAATTGAATTCAAATTCAGATTGTTCAGCCTTATTATAACATATATATATACATATATACATATACATATATATATATATACATATATACATATACATATATATATGTATATATATATATATATGATTTGAAAAGAAAAACATTTATTATTGCATTAAATCCTTTGTTAAACAAATGTTTTATGCTTACTTGTTCCAAGTTCCACGTCTAGTGTCTAACCCAATTACATGATCTTGTGATGCAGCTTTCCTGATTAGAACACGATATGGAGCTTTAAGCACTGCTTGATCAAGACTTCTATCAAATTCGTCCTTGTCAGAAACATATCAAGCTTGTTTTGAGCACATAAATTCTGAGCCTCATATGAAAAATGTATGTGAGCTTACATAATAATGATCAATTAACTAAATAGCTTTCATTATTAAAATGAAAGGTGCATTCAGCAGTATTAAATCATTTACGTTATGTAATTTCAGTTGTCTTTCAGTTTCACTAATATAAATAAACCTCCAGTCAGACGAATAAGGTAATGGGAGATTAAAAAAACCATGTAGGCCACACGATATTTATCCATTCAGGACATGAAATAATGGCTGTCAGGACAGCTGAACCCTGTTATCCAAACTCCTGTGATGCCGTCACCTACAGCATATGTCATATTTCTGCAAATTATATTATCTTCTTTTTAATCAGAAAATCAACAGAAGATATATTTTAATCAGAGGTGCCATTGCGCTTTATCACCCATTTCCGTACAAAGTTGTATAAACTTATGTCCCTGTTTTAAATACTGATCTTTTGGAGTTAGTTTGTAGAAAATCTAGTTTGTATGAAATGATTTTAAATTTAGGTCATAAGCAGTTTGAGTCAGAGCTAATTATACTACTCACAAAACTTGGGGGATATTTCAAAATGATTATGAAACGACTAAAAAATAAGCATTTGATCATATTTCATTAAACAAGATCGTCAGAAAAACGATGAAAAGTCAAAGAAAGTTGTTTGTTCGCACAAATGAGATATAAACTCAATTATTGTGATTGAGGAGCTAGTGATATATTCATGAAGGTGAACAGAAGCATGTTAAACTGGACAAGAGTGGCCCACATTGACTGTTCAGTAGGGTGTACGGTCACCCAAGAGTGCCAAAACGCACTGACGGTGATGGGGAATTGTTGCAAGATCAGATTGTCTGGAAGTTATTGTGGGTTCTTTTTTGTATTCCTTTTTAAATATTCCCAAATTTTTGGGAGCAGCATACAGTTGTGAAAATAGTGGAAAGTCACTGCTTGATGCAAGCTTTCTTGACCCAACCTTTTAGAAACAACTAACTACACCTTTAACCCAAGCAGAATTTTATTGTTTTGCCCTCTGTATGCAGGGAAAATATCAGACAATACAGAGCATATAAGGCAATATTTGGATTTTGTACACAGGGCATATTCGCGTAGCTTCACCAATATTGCTCATACAATTATAAAAGGAAGGCACACCCTCAGACTAGATTATTCATTCTGGAGAGTTGTAAGAGTTCTTATCTGTCTGACCTTTGTGACCACTCCGTTTACTCGAACGTGTGGCCATGCTTTAAAAAGCAGTAGGGTTTGTCCTTATCATGTTCATGAAGGGTAGGTGCTCTCTAGCCCACCAGGAAATGTACAACTTTGTACCCGACTGGCCTCACTTGCTTCACTCCACTGAAGTGGCATGCTTTGTATATCACCTGTGGGGAAGTGAGGTCTGTTGGTTGGTGAGTGAGTGTTTAAATTATGAACGTAAATATTCATGACTATGATTATTGAATAATGATTCCCTAACTTGCCTCCGTTCCCTCAGAAATGGCCTGAAACTTGGCTAGAAGGTACTTTCAGAGCTGAAATCCAGGCGACTGGGCGACATAGCAGTAATAGTATTTTTCTTAAATAAAAAACGTACTGTATTGTTATATCAGTTACTCGGTACATTGTGTAATGAAAATGTAGTAAAAACATGCTACTAAACATTAGTTACATTATTAGTTTTCTCTAAAAAACTAATTGTACTTATAAAATCTTTGTATAATACTTTTTATATTACTATTTGTACATTGCTTCCAAACATTAGGGGATATATCAAAAGGAAATATAGTATACATCAGTATACATCACCAAGCTGCAAAAGCTTAATGATTAATTAAATAAATCTGAAAGCTTAAAAATGATGACTGTGTTTTAGTCAGTGGGTCTGGTGTATGGTAGAATTGCTGCTAAGACTTAATGCACATTTAGAGACTTATTTGATGGATATCACATAATTCATCACCTACTTTATCACCTCATCATTGAGATTAATTAGGAATCAATCAGCCTTATTTATACTACTTAGTAGCACGTCAGTATGGCATTAATTTCCATTTTAAGTCACTTTCAAGTAGGAATTACAGGAATACAGTTCAAATGACTGTCCACGGCATTTGCACATATGCTACAAATTGTAGTGGTTAACAGCGGTTGTTTCAAGTATCTTTCACTGTATTTTCTTTCAGAAAGGGGGCTCAGCTCATCTCAGCGGGCATTTACGGGTGGGCCAGGTGATCCTGGAGGTAAACGGCATGTCCCTCAAAGGCATGGAGCATCGGGATGCAGCGCGTCTCATTGCTGAAGCCTTTAAGAACTCGGACAAAGACTACATTGATTTCCTGATCGCCGACATCAACGTTGCCCTATAGAGACATTACACAAATCTACCCGTTGACCCATCGCACCTTATTAAACATGAACACAGAAGACTGGAAGTCTGCAAGCCAGAAACCCATCAATCTGAAAATCTTCAGTATATCTGATTACACCCACTGGAACAGTTTACCTAAATATTGAGGGCAGAGAAGTGACACCCTGCTTTCCTTTGCATTCAGGTCCTGTATCTGAGCCGTTCATGTTTATGATATTCTAATTCACCAAGCTCTGGGTGCATTTCCATAGATTGTTAAACTTCACAGTAGAATGAAGCTTTCGACTCTGCCTCGGCTCAAGGACGTTCCCATGCTGGCCAGAGATAAATGACGGGAGCTAATGGATAGTGCTTAAAATCCACTTTGTTTGGGAATGAGCTCTATCAGTTGCTTGTGGGTCGACCTCATATCAATCCCTGTCCCAAATCTGTGATGATGGAGAGGTATAGCATTTTGAACACAGCAAAATCAGGCCATGGTGAAGAAGACTGAAGTACAATTGAAAGTCATATATCATGTAAACCAGACAGCTCTTGTTTGATACACATGAGCTCTATAGCTCATATTATGACCTAGGCCATTACTTACAGCTCTTGTACTTACACACTTATGACATTTCAGGTAGACACCATTCTGTTGTTATTCACCATTCACCATCCTAGACTGTCAATTATAGCGGATGGGTTAGGTAGTATTAAAAAAACTCCCTGACATGAGGGTACCCTCTAAAATCCCAGCAATCCATGTGTGAATACACATAAATAATTAAGTGGTTGCACTGTATTGGTCCTTTTACATTGATGTGCTAGTTAAAAGGAAGCGGATGGTACAAAGTGCACCTATGTTAGGGGTACTCGTTTGACCAGGGTGTGTAAACAGGTTTACCTATTAAGTGTACATTCATACTTTTTCTAGATTGAAATCACATACATGGGCCATATGTTGGCAAAAGTTTTAAAACGTCTAAAACATTGTATAGTTAGATGTGTAACGTGACCTCTAACATATTTTACTGTGTTATTACAATTAACCAGAGATTTATTGCCACCAGTAAAATTTATACAGTCTTACAATCCAAACAATTGTGGCTGAAGGTAATCCCACTTTAACTAGGATGCCACCGTTGGGTCCTTGTGGAAGATTTGACATCTACAGTTACTTTTGTAAGAATGTCTCAATGGTAAGTCACACTGGATAAGGGTATCTGATCTGCATACAGTATAAACATTTACAGTTTGGCAGTGCTGAGGCTTCTTTCATGATTTGAGCATATTTCAGTAGCCTAACCTAACCAAACTGTCGCAATTTTCGCAACCCAAATTTCTCATAAACAAAATGTCAAGGGTTAAGGAACTCCTAAGCAGCAATGCATGACTTATTTTCAGATTATTTAACCACGAATAGATTTGCATATCCATTTTACCCATGTTTTCCAAGAGTGCCAGTAATTTTATAGCTGCATCTCTGATGAACGGATGGATAAACAGACGTCAGTATGTAATTCCTCTTACATTTTTAACACTGTCTTTTATTAGGATCTGAACCACAAACACCCCCATTCCAACATTCGCATGCCCGGCAAAGCTGGGATAAAAGTATGTTAAAAAAAAACTTTAAATGCAGAATTAGATAAGGGTGACTTTTTATCCATCAGTTGGTTCCGATTAATGGGGAAATAAAGTTTTATTTAGAGTAACGGGTCAACTTGGGGTTTCATATCTTTGTTTCATCTATCTTCATCCTCGTCCTTTGCCTTTGCACTTGTCTCTTATCTGGAACAATCATCTATCAGCCTCGGAGGCCCGCCGTAATAGCTGTGACGAAAGCAATGACAGATCTATTTTTAGAATGGCATGGATAAGAGGCCTTTTGAAATGTTTGTATTATTCTTATTTTTTAAAATATACATATAATGCAATATTATAAAGAATATATAGATTTGTTCCTATAAATGTATGTCAAAGCCTCTCTCAATGGCGCTGTATAGTGTAGAGCAATATGGGACAGGTGAGCATATGTACATATGTACATGAATATAAAAAGCTGTATATAATGTTTATGATGTAGCTATTTCTTTTTTAACTAGTTATGATATATACTATAAAGTCATTATTACAATAGCTTTATGAAATTGCATTTAAAACTATATAATGGACCTTATCTCATAGGATAGAAATATGTAATCATACACAAAGTGAACTATATAAATAATAGAAATGCCTTCTCTTTTCTCTCTGCATTGTTTGCCCCAAAAAAGAGCATAAAAATAAAACTGGTAATGGGCTATAGTTTATATTGTACACGTTTAGCTTTAATAGTATTAGGCTTTAGTTCCTAATCTGGAAATGCAGAATTAGGAGTAAATTTCAGTTGTGATTTCGTTTTACATTTGTTTATTGAAATGTTTAAGAAACATGGCACTTTGGAAATATGAAGTAAAGGATTTATTAACTAAGAAGTTCGGTTTCATGTTTGGATGCATTGTGTGATCAGAAATCTGCTGTCAGAATAATACCGAGATTAGAGATTAGAGAGACCACCAGTGAGTCTCAGAAGTAAGTTTTTTTTAGGTACGCTGTAAGACGATATCAGCTTCCCAGACAAAATTAATCACATCCACTAATGGTAGGGTTTTGAATTTAATATTCATGGGATGCCCACTTAGAACTGTGTAGCATAAAATCAGTGTCACTTGTGTGAACATCAAGTGGAAAGCAGGATTAGAGCTAGCATTGTGTAAAATGCGTTGGTTAAAGGAAATCACAGAGGATCACATGTGGATGTACAGGTGATATGGCAGAGGGACAACTAAATAATAAATTCAAAATCAGTTTAAGGTACATTTATGTATATAATGCTGTTTACAACAGAACATTTTTAAAAGTCTTAAAGCAGCTTTACAAACATTTAGGCTCGCTGATCCAACGAGCAAGTCTTGGGTAAAAATCATAACGTGTAATGACAATTGATGAACTAAACTGGAAGATCAGATTTCATTTAGTATAGAGATACAAATTCCCACTTAAACCAATTAATTTGATCTTTATTGTAGTAGTAAGCCTTCGAAACCTGGTGTGCGATCTGAAAGGTAATTGGTTTTCGAGTTCATAATATTTACTTCTTTATAAGTAAATTATAACGACTTTATTTGTTGTGATTTGCTGATCACTTATCTGAACCAGCTATTTTACTATGTGAATTGTAGTTGCAATTTATCAGAATTTTTTACTTTTTCATACTTTGATGGTGAAAATCTATATTTCAGAAATCAGAGTGTAATGTTAAAATGTGATGAATGGTATGGATTGTGCAGAAATGTTGATTTTCGATGAGCGCCATGTAGTTTTTTCTTCCCCACGTTTGTTTCTCTAGTTTGTATGGTTTAATGGCGCCCCCTGTTGTCTAAATGCTTTTAGACTTGCCCGTTAAGATAATGATCGTGAAGATCGTTTGGTGTATTGACAAACCAAGCCTACGTAATTTGTCCAGAGATATTTTATTAGACACGCCATCAGTACAGCATTGTTCCAGAAACGATCATTCAGCCTTTGTGAACAGAATTCACTAGTCACATACATTCACATATCCAGTCTAAATAAATAATCACATTGTCAACAAGATAAAAAGGAAATCTTGCTACAGACATAACACAATATAATCCAGCACAGCAGAGACTAAACAAAAACAGACCTGAACTGCAGCAAACTAAGATCAAAGACTTAACAATCATGCCTTAAAAGGGTGTTTCCATGTGAGCTTACGTAGACAAATCAAAAACCAAAAATTCAACATGATCACAAAATAAAGCAGTGTGAATGCACTAGACCACAAGAACTGGGGGCATTCTTAAGGGAAGTAAAATAAGAGTGATGGTTTTCTGTTCCTCTTTCCCAATTGATGATGAAACTGTACTGATACAATATTACATTGCCTTTCACTGTTGCTTAAATGTTGTTCACTGGCAATTTCTCAAGAACTGGGGTGCAGTCATTTTGAGAAACGTTTTATACATAACATGGCCAAAAGTATATGAACATACCATGTTTTACTTTTTTAACTACATTTTCTGGTCCATGCCTTGAATGGGCTAACAGATGTCGCTGTTATAGCACTGGGTGTTGAGATCCTGACTGGCCTACTGCCCTTTAGTCACAGCCAATCGTGCATTTTGTAAGTAACTATCTCAAGCACTGCTAAAATCAAGCATGCAGCCATAGTCTCCACTCCAAAGCCATTTGAGGAACAATTGGTTGTCAGTGTGGCTGTCAGGGGATTGCACATTTAAAACCATTCAGTCAACTAGAAGTGCTGGTATTGGGATAAAGAAAACAACTGAGTCACAAAGCAATTGGCCACTTAATGTCAATTAATGGAATAGTTCATCTCAAATTAACCAAATTAATCTCATATTTCACAGGCAGCACAAGGGCTCGGTGGGTAGCACCGCTGCCTCACGATAAGAAGGTCTCGGGTTCAATTCCAGGGTGGAGCGGCCTGGGTCCTTTCTGTGTGGAGTCTGTATGTCCTCCCCGTGTCTACGTTGGTTCAATCCGGGTACCCCAGTTTCCTCCCACAGTCCAAAGACATGCGTATTGGCTAATTGGTGTCTATAAATTGGCATTGACTTGTGTTTGTGTGTGTGTCTTTGACAACAGGCGATGCGACGCGTCGGTCAAAGTATTCCCTCGACGCGTTTTCATTGGTATGAGCGGACCCCACATCAATCGGGACTTGAACCGCTAGGGAAAAGAAGAATCTCATATTTCCCCAAAGTCGAACATCCCAACCAAGCTTAAGGTTCTGGGGCAAATCAATCACCTTTTTCCATTTGGTTGTCTGTCTGCACAAATCCAAAATCCACCAATAACTTCTAGGTTTGATGCAGGGTGAAAAATATTCTAATGCTGTTTTTCATATGTCAGCCTCTTGGCCTTGATCCAAACTTGCAGCACCTTGGAATTCTACAGAATTGTGCTCTTATAAATGTGTGGCAACAGTTATAACAGGGAATATCCAAATCAGACAATAACTTTTCAAAAAGCCTGTTCCTGTTTCAGAATGACAATTCCACAACACAAAGCAAGTTCCATAAAGAAATGCTTTTGCTTTGAGTGAGATCCAAACTGACCAGAACTCTGCGCTGACTTCAATATCATCCCGGCATGAGCATTGCGCTGTCAAGGCAATGTAATATTCTAGAGGGCTTGATGGGGGATACTTTGAAAAGGATGATCAAAAAGACACAGATGTCATGTTCGTGTCCACATACTTTTGTCCATGTAGTGTGTATTACTTGAGAATACTCCCAGTTTAGCCATTCATTGTGCATATTGTTTTCAATGTTTTCTCTTCCATCTTTGATTCACCTTAGACAACAATAGGCAAACATATTATGGAACAGACCTTATGAATGCATTTCAGGCCACATCAATAAACAGACACAAACTTAAGAATAGAAAATGGCAGGAAACAGGAGAGTGTCAGCAGCTCTAGATCTATAAACAGTCCACTGTTCCAAGTTCTACCACAGACCTGATCTGGTTATTCACTTAAATGCTCTTAAAGATAATCTATACAGCTATTAAATGTCACTCAACGTTGTTCTTAAAACTACAATAAGGTGGTCAGATGTATTTTGAGTTTGATATTTATCATTACTACCAAGCAGTGGCAAAATACGATTTAATTACCGACGAGGTTTGATGGGAGGGGTTCCATTAGTGGTTCAGCTCTGAATGGGTGAAGGAATGTTTCCTTCTGCCTCTCTACCTTGCTCACTCAGTCTTCAGCAGTGACCTGGTCTTCTGGAGCTGCATTGGGGTCCAGGAAGTCCTGGTGCTGCAGGTCCTTTAGGTACTTGTTAGGTGTGATAGTGTGTGTCGAACCTGTGAATGCAGAAACGTCGCATGAGGACTACGCTCTAATATTGGCTGTCCTTGTCCTTAAAGGCAATGGATAATCCTTAATTTCCAAACATATACAGTATACTCTGTATGTATACACAATGGCACACAAAATGACTGATAATGGAACTGATTGCACTTGATGTACAAGCTGCCTGGGAAGGATGGATCCTACACAGATCCTATGTGTTTACTGTAACTGGAACTTCTGCTCCACTGCTCTACTTGTATTTCAGCCAATACAAATATTAGCCAAATCCAATGCTCTTTTCATCAAGACACTAATGTTTCCGCTTGGTGTTGCCATTGAGACAGACTGTTTTCTTTTACTGTTGCCCAAAACTAGGGAGTAATATGTTGACTTCCAGTGACTTAGTCATAAACAGTTTGTCATAGGACTAAAAATGGGAGGACAGCTTCAACAATCACTGATATTCAGTTATGGTGTTTCATGTAATAATTCTGTTAAACTGAATCACTAAAAAGACACATGACTTTTCTGACGTTGGGAGCACATTCTCTCCACATCTCCACTCACCAATAAGGGCCTCCCATTTGCCATTGGCCTGCGTGACCTCGTAGGCGCAGCGCATTTCACTGTAGGTCAGGCCCCCAACAATAAATACAATGACCCTAGGACCTGTCCGCATTTCGCCTGGGTTTTTATTCTTATGCCAGTTTCCATACCGGGCACTGTAGGGAGAGGATAATATAACGTTGTAAAACATTTGGAGAACTTTAGGAAAGGTGTGTGTGATTGTGAGAGTCTTACCTGCTAGCTGTTGTAGTTTTGGACGAGGCAGTGCGTGTGGAAATGTATGGATATTGCTTAGGGTCCAATTTGTCCTCAATAGCATCCTGTAACAATGAGAACATTAGATCTGAAACAATTAAGCATGACTATTGTGAAATGCTGTAACTGGGCCACTTTTGTCCCACCTCCATGATGTCCTTCACTAAGGGAGTCCATCTGGATAGCTGGTATGTTTGCTCACTAATTCTTTCCTTCCTATCAGCTTTCTTCTTCCGTGTCGTGGCTTGCTAAGAAACAAAGACAGGAAAGTATTATGAACTGTAGGTCTAGGCCTTCAGTCATATCTTGCTAAAAAAATAAGTTTACACAGAATGTACAGGACATGGAAGTAGATTGTGGACCCCCGTATTTAAACACCATGGTAACGATGTAAATTTGGTCCCAGTTTGTTGCTGCTGTTATAGCTTTTAATTGTCTGGAAATCTTGCTTACTAGGTTTTTGTATATAACTACAGGGCACACAGTTCTATAGTGCACCCTAGGGAACTAGAACTAGTGAGACATTATTTCTCCTTCACCAAAATTCACAGCTGGCACTGTGGTAGCAAACTGTGGCGTTTGCACACACTTACCCAAAGTGAGTTACAACTGATACAGTCTTACAATCCAAGCAGCTGTGAGTTTAGGGTCTTGCTTAATGCTTGGTAGAGGCAGGATTTGAATCAGTCAGTCTCTTATCTGCTAAGCCACCACAGCCCCACAAATTCCCTCTAGTCACTTATCCAGGGGGTTTTACAACAGATGCAGTCTTACAATCCAGGCAATCGTGGTTTAAGGACCAAAAAGTGAACCCTGGACCTTCTTGCCCATAGTCCGTTATCTAAAGTACACAATCCCAACATGTACATTTAGTCATTTGGCATATGCTGATACAACAGATTCTTACAATTTAAGGGCCTTGTTACCCAACAATGGGACCCATCTAGCCACCCTACCCAAGGATTTGGTGAGGCAGAAACTGAAACACACCACCTGGAACTTGGCTGTCAGACTTCTCACTCCGAAAATGTAATTCTATAGCTACTTTCACTAGTGCTTCCGCATCAAATTTAATTTGACCCAAACATGTTGAATTATGTTGATTAGTTACTCTTCTGACTATATATAAAGTGAGAATGTGGTGGATCAGACTTGCCTCAGAGATGATGGGTACTCCCATATGAGCCATATTGGAGATAATGTCACTGTCCTCTGGAGGAATCTGTGCATGATGCAGAAGCTTACAAAGGTTCTCTTCAGTCACACCTGATGTACAAATAGACACATGTACAAAGGGCCAGAGTGTAACGACAGGGCATAGCTGCCAAGAAAATTAGTCATCATGAACAGTTCTTCATCTTACCGTTCTTGAGGAAGATATAGAGCAGAATAATGCGGACTTTATCAAAGATGGTGATGTTGGAGTCCAGAAGGACGGGTACGATTGTTCGCATTGGATCTTTGATCTTCTCTCCTTCTGCATCTGCACCCATGGCCAAGTCCTGTCAGAGAGAGTTAGAAGGACAAAAATGGTGATGCTTGCATTTTATTATGTGACCAGAGGTTTGAATTCATTTGGAAATTAATTAAGGGATTTCTCAATTGACTATTACAAAATACATAGTCCTGACTTTAATATTAATAACACACATTCAATCCTTTCGTGATATTCAACCAAAAGTTTTTTTTAATGAACATTCACAATTATATTGCACTTTAAGAATTTATTTTGCTGTTTCTACCGGAGGGGTTATAGGAGGATTATAACAAACAGGCAGCGCACAATTTGTTACCTGTTAAGCATTCATATGAAACAGTTGATTAATTTTAGTTCTATTCTGGAATTATAGAACTAAAATACACATAAGCTCAATGCCAGGCAAACCTCAATTCACCAGAGGTAGAATACGAACCTGAGCGGCACAGTTGGTAGAGTACTGATTCCCAATGCTGAAAAAAATGCACCTTTGTGCTAGTAGATGGTTTGTGCAATGTCTAGATGTGTAGTCATTGTACCTGCTCGACACGGCACAGTTTGTCCACTGTGCCCTGGTAGTGCTTCATGCAGTCCTCCGCTAAGTGCAGATGTGTAGAGTACTATAGAGGAGATACAGATCATCTCAGTACTAAATTCAGCATAATAAAGTCAGTAAATTGAGGTTGAACAGTGATTGCTCTACCTTGCTCAGTTCTTTCTGATACTGGGGCATCTTCTTCAGCATCTGCGAAAGCTCCTTTATGGTGGTCTGTAGGAACCAGATAATGAAACCCATATTACCAGTTGACTATAGATCTATACTGTACGTTTATTCAGTACTCAGGTGGTGCAGCCATCCAATGCACTACTCCACTGGAGCCTCCCAGTGACCTGGTGTTCTCGCTCTGGCTGGCAGGTGTTTAGCTGTGCCTGAGGGTTTCGCACCCTGAAGGAATTATTTATTTAATGTCACATCAGCATCAATGGCTACTCGTGACAGGAGCAAGATTGCTTATCATACTGGTCAAATACATTCACATATTAGTGCAATTAAGAGCAGAGAGTCCACCTAATGCATGTCTTTGGAATGTGAGAGGAATCAGAGTATGGAGAGTAAACCCACGAGAGAAAGGTGAAGTATGGGGGTTGTGATCGAAATGGGGATCTCAAGAGTAGTGCATAGCCACTTAAGCCTCCTTTTAGAGAAAAGTCATCATGATGATTTTTAACTTCTATTTCTCTGGCACCCTTATATAAACTGATCCGCCAAAACATTAAAGCCGGCAGGGGCCAGTTTTACAAAAGCCTAACAAAAAAGTTGCAAAGGTTCTTGAGACAAACACTAAGGGCTCATAAGAATGCAGATTGTTGAAATGAACCTAAGACGTTTCCACTTAAAGTCACTCAAGTCTTTATTCCGGAACATTTCTCCCACATCCGCTGTGAAAACCAACTGTGCACATGCTGTCTAATACATCACAGAGCTTAACGTGTGCTGTCGTTGTCATATGCCGTATACAGTAGGTGAAAAAACAGTACAGCTGAGGATGTACCTTCTCTCCTGTGTTCATCTTTTTACTGGCTGAGAAGTCCTTTAGAGATTTTGTTACAGCCCTGTGCGTTGAGAAAAGACAAAGCTCCGATGTGAATGATGTCAATGTCAATAATTATTTATGCGTCATATACAAAAGCTTGGGCACCCCTGGATAAATAATAATAAATATTTGGTTTGGTTCACTCAGACTTACGTGGAGACTTCAGCAATGTGTTTGTGTCTAAGTGTGATCCAAAGGTCATCATCTTCATCCAGCAGCACTTCTTTCATCTGGGTATCTCCCATTCCACTAGTCTCATATCTTTCTCACACAAACACAGCCAACACAAAATAGTCAAATAAGCTACCTGGACAAATACTCAACACCTTGTTTGTGTAAGGTGGTTTTAATTACAGGTCCCTTCAGATACCATTGCACGAGGACGATTGGCGCAGAAATAACTGCAGAGTGTGCAACAGGATTGACAGATTGAGAAGAGGTGGTACAGTGCAGTGAAAGCTTCATTCAATGTGTGGAACATTGGGTGTGCCCAAGGACATAGTGTGAAAGAAGTAGCTGAATTTGCAAATGTTTCGGGTCTACCAGCAGTGGCAAAAATATCAGTCTACAGAAAGTTCTTGTCAGAATTGCTGCCAAAAGACGAAACTGATGGACGGGGACCCCTGGAGAGTTTATGAACAAAAATGACTTTGACTTTTAGAATTAAAAACAGGTCCTTAACAACCTGAACATACATGTTTCTGCCTACATGCGAATGACGCTATACGTCGTGTTCACCAAAGCCTTCAATACCTACACTGAGCTGCCATTCCCATGCCTGTGTTCCAGGATTGACAATTATGACGTTCACAGCGCTGCAAATGAGACTGATCGACATGATTGACATTGCGTGCTTTGTGTGCTGTATTATAGTTTACCTATACACATCATTCTCAATAGGGAGTAAGTCATAGGCCATGGCCTGGAAGGTGAGCTCATGAAGCACTGGGGTAACAGGATCAAATCCTCGATCTAGAATCAGTAGCTGAGAGCGAGCCTTATCTGGTCCCTGAAAAAGAGAGGGATTCAATAGACGGAATGTCTGACAGATGAGAGATTGACAGAGAAATGACATATTATCATGTCCTAATATTTGAAGCGATTCAGCTGAAGCCAGACTAACTCATGACATTCGCTTCAAATGACTCATCACATACTGTGAAGAAATTTCCTGTGGGTGTTAATAATGGCACTTTCAGTCTCGCTGACTCACCTCTCCCATAGTTGGGTCGTCAGCTTTATAGCCATCCAGTTTGTCCTGCAGCATCTGAGCCAGAATGGCATTGTCTTTGTACTCCCTAAGGACACGCACAAACGCAAACACATATAAGCTACACAAACTATGGACTTTCAGATGACATGAAATGAATTCTCTTGTAAAAACAAATGCTTTGGCTTTAGGATTTATTTTATTTAACATCCATTTCCATATAAGTGGTTATTTCTGAGAGGAAAACGGGTAGGTTTTCTGTCCAGCCGTAACACTGGGGTGCTTATTAACTCCAGCAGCACTGAAATGGCCAATCCACTGAGGTGGCCAATCCAACCACATGGCTGGTTAGAAACTGCTGTGCCAATTGAACACCAATGTGCTATGCTTCCAGATTCAAATAATTAAAAGAAATAACAAAACAGGCTTGGGAGGTAATAATTTTAAGAAACCTAGGGAAACAGTTCAATCTTATTTGTAAAGAAAGGAAATTGTAGCGGGTTTTTCACAATTTCATACAACAAGTAAAATACAGTGTTCCCTCGCCACTTCGTGGTTCACCTTTCATGGACACGATCGCGGGTTTACAAAAAATGTTAATGGGAAAAATATATTTTTACTGTTTCTCGGGTTTTTGCGGAACTTTTAGATAAAAAAAAAAAAAATCACAAAATTTATCAAAATATATTACAAATATTAATTCTAACAATAACGGAATGTTATAAATCATAAAATAGAACTATTTACAGTAAATAGCGTATTTACTCAGCGGCTCAATACTCAATAAAAACGAGAAGTAAGACC
The DNA here is from genome assembly GCA_034779995.1 of Parotocinclus haroldoi. NCBI lineage: Eukaryota > Metazoa > Chordata > Actinopteri > Siluriformes > Loricariidae > Parotocinclus > Parotocinclus haroldoi. Next base: position 7,046 of record JAUZST010030903.1, on the reverse strand, counting down.
AGAGCATCGGCGGCCTGGGTCGCTGCCTGTCGTCCTGACGAGTTTTTATCTGCGGTGTCGTGTTTGCTGTTTGTGAAAGTTTCATTATAGACCGAATTCATTCAAGCCCTACGATGCCACCCAAACGTTCTGCAAGTTCCACGGCTACAATAGTGTATAAATACTTATAAATACTTATAAATAAATATAGCGTCCCTACTTCGCGGGAGGTCCTGGAACGTAACCCCCCGCCATAAACGAGTCAACACTGTACATCTCTTAAGTGTAGTGAAAGGGTTACAAGGTGGTAAAATTTTCACCATCCCAACTCTTGTTAGAGGGTTTTGCAGGTCTGAATGCAGGAATGGATGTTTATTAACAAATGATATGAAGGTAACTGAAATCTCAGCTTCGTACTGTCTAAAATGAAATAAATAAATGAAATATAAGGAACACTGCATGTGTTTGCATTTTCCATCCTGTCCCACCCGTTTTTATTATTTGGGGTTGTATAATGTATGTACCTATGTATATACCCATGATTGACACTTGGTCCCCCCAAAATGCTAAATACAAGCCTTTACACACATTCTTGCAGCATACTCACCCACAGCTTGTCTCTAGCAGACTGTCCCCCACCTGTAGGGAAGCCATGCCGAAGTCAGCAATTCTGATATTATTCTTTTCGTCCAGCAGGAGATTCTCTGGCTTCAGGTCCCTGTGACTGCAGAAGCACGGCACGACAGCACGCAAAGCCACAGTTTATGAACTGCCATACAATTACCATGGAGATAAGACTGCCAGCAGCCACTACATAAATTCCACTGCAATACAGCTTCAGGCAAGCTTGACCTAAAGCAAATAAGCGACTAACAGCACTGAAACAGGCTGATCATTCAAGAACCTTACAACAACTTACAACCCAAATACAAAGTTGTGTAGATAGCTATTGGTGTGTCAAAGCAAACCAAGTCTTACCAAATGGAGTGATTGTGACAGAAATCCAACGCTGATATGATCTGCCTGAAGAACTTTCTGGCCTCTTTGGGTGTCAGTCTCCCTTTCTTTACTAAGTAATCAAAAAGCTCACCACCTGATACATGCTCCAACACCAGATACCTGCCAGTCACAGAATTATGCACGAAATATGGCATTTAAAAGACCTATTGGCCTTACGTGTGGAAGTCTGTGCCTGAAAACTATGTACTCACAGATATTTGTTATTTTCATAGACATCATGCAGTTTCAAAACATGCGGGTGCTCGATCAGTTTCAGGATCGCAATCTCTCTCTCCACCTGGATTAACAAACAGAGAATAAAAGATATAATGATCACAAGGGGTGACTAGGCGTAATGGGTGACACTAGGTGCAGCCTTCTCCTTTTTCAAAAAGAAAAGTACAGATTCTTTTGAAATGTTATTCTTCAGAAATTTAAAAATTGTTTGAAAATAATGTCATCATTGTTAATATATGGTGAAGTTACAATAGAGCATTTTATTAACAATTTTAAATCTCTGTTTCTAGGGACTGTGGTAGCCTAGCGGTTAAGGTACTGGACTCTGGACCAGAAGGTCCAGGGTTTAAATCTCACCTCTGCCAAGGTGCCACAGTCGGGTCCTTGAGCAAGACCCTTAACACACGATTGCTTGGATTGTAAGATTGTATAACTTGTAAGTCGCTCTGAATAAGGGCGTCTGCTAAATGCTAGAAATGTAACTGTAACTGGGGCAGCATGGTAGAGCAGCAGTTAGTGAGGTCGCCTCAAAGCTCCAGTGTTCCTGGTACCATCCTGAGGTATTCCGGTCTGTGTCTGCGCAGGTTTTCTCCCGGTACTCCAGTTTCACAGTCCAAAGAGATGTGTATTAGGTTGCCTGGTGCCGATTAGTGTGTGTCCTTAGTGTGTGAGTGAATGTGCCCTATGATGGATTGGTGACCTTGTTATGGTCTTGTTATGTATTGCTTACACTTCAGAAATTGTAAGAAATGGTGGGTTAGTATCTCAGGAGCGTGAATCGGATCGTATGGTTACACCCCGAATGACCACAAACAATGGTAAAAGGGGATAATTGTTTGTTTTTGTTTAAACTGAGTCTTATACACTGGTCTAATTAAATATTTCATTTGTATAAAAATACGAAACATAAAATACAGTACTTAAGTCAGAATACTTTACCTAAAAACAATAGTGGATTGAAAATGAGTTGGAAAAAAAACACATTAAAAAAGGAAAATTTGAAAGCGTGATGTTTCCTGACGTTTTCTAATGCTTATGATCTTCTGGGAAAGACGCCCCAAGTCAAATGAAATGTTCTCCTGAATTTCATAGTTTAAGTATGACCTCTTTACCCGTAAAATTCAGCAGAAAAGTTCATTTGACTAGAGAAATCCAGAATTTCCCATAAGGCAGGGGTGTCCAAACTTTTTTTTCAAAGGGAGCCAGATTGTACCATATCCAAATACGTAAGGGCTGGACTCTCTTTCCTAACACATTATTAATATGTTATTCGAATCCTTGTATTCAAGATATGAAAAACCCAGAAGTACATAACAATGAATATTACTAAACTACCGATTTTCATTTACATTGAATAAGATTATCATATGAATGAAAACGTCCATACCTTGTTGCAGACAAGACATTTTCTTTACAACATTTATGCATAATACTGCATCTTTAAAACATGCAAGTACCTATAAGTACCTTCGCCAGTATTTGTCATGCACATTGTATTTTATGACTCCGTTTCCCTTCATTACCAGACCTATGGAACTCAATAACAAAGCAAGTCATATATTTCTTGAATCGTATAATCAACTGAAAATGGTTTTGCTCCTTCAACTGCTTTAATGTGTCTGGTTTAATAACTGACCTTGCAAGGTGTCATGTTGTTAAAAAACAGTTGTTGTTTAAGTTATTTACATATTGCTGCTATCAGGGGGGCTCGGTGGGTAGCAAGAAGGTTTCGTTCAATCCCAGGTTGGAGCGGCCTGGGTCCTTTCTATGTGGAGTCTGCATGTCGTCTTTGTGGGTTTACTCCGGGTACTCCGGTTTCCTCCCACAGTCCAAAGACATGCGTGTTAGGTTAATTAGTGTCTCTAAAGTTGCCCTTAGTGTGTGACTGTGTGTGTGTGCCCTATGGTGGATAGGCGCCCCATCTAGGGTTGTAGGGGTGGCTGGCCCCCGACCCCGTGTGGATTAAGCGGAAGATAATCCACCAATTAACATACTGCTGCTACCATCAGTTAACTGGAAAAACTGCAAAGTGCCGGTGGGTCGCTAATAAAGCGTTCTTAAAAGTGATCATTTGGCCCTAGGACTGGACTTTTGACACCTCTATAATAAGAACATAAGTATTAGCTCAGAATTTTGTCTCATGCTTAATGAATGTCCACCACTTAGCACAGTGGACTATGGACACTGTTAATCCACTCCTCCAGATATCCATTAACTTTAACTAAAGTTCATGCATTCTAAACTTTATCTTACCTTCATGAGCACAGATTCTGAGAGCTTTTCTCGGTTCACTATTTTGATGGCCACTTTCTGGCCCGTGATGCAGTGCACCCCCAGTTTCACGAGACCTTTCAGAAGAACAAAAACAAATGTCAAGCAAGCTTTACCATTTTGACTTCAGTTGTAATTCATTAAAGTTATGCGTAGTGTGCTTATGTTACTTTAGCTATGCAGTGGTCCTCCAACCCTATGAAATGACCAACACATCTGATTAGAATTTTGGTAAAGGTAGTGTACTTTTGTCCTGAAGCTTCCAGGGTTCAAATCCCACCCCTGCCAAGCTTGCCACTCTTGAAACCTTCGAGCAAAGCCCTTACAACTGTTTGGATTCTACGTTATAAAAATATATCATTGGTATCACATTCTGAATAAGCGCCTGATGAGTGTATATTTAAACCTTTGACACTTTAGCCCTGTGACATGCAGTAAATTTACAGACAGAAATAAAAAGGGAATCGTTTATTTACTTAACATGTAACAGTCAGGTTGACTAAGGAGTTTTTATGCTAATATGACAGTTTTCATGAATGCAAGGCAAGAGCAGAAGACCCTTGGGTGTCTTTTGGATGTTCTGATGTTGTAACTGTTTGTAGCTAGTTTGTAAAGTATTTAGTTGAAAACTTTCATGTTCCTTATAAACGTAATCATATCAAAAAGAAACTGTCTTATTTATATACTATTTTAAAGTTCAGCTTTCTAATTTCCCACTCTATCATATGTTACAGTTAATACCTCTCTGTTTTTCCAGCCATCCGTCTCACTATAATCCTAATGGGATATTAAAAATGATTAGTTCAGCAACATTTTAGTGCATATAACCACAGCTTACGTCTATTTGTGAAAACTACATTACTTTACTACATTATTTGATTTGGTGTTTAACATTAATATAAAGATTGAATAACTCTTTTTATTAGGGCACTTGCACATAAAGCAAGAAATATTTGAAAGCAAAAGTTCCTGCCCAGCCCAGGGTTCAAATGCAGGTCTTTGAGGACTGCTGTTTCCAGCAGCTGGGTTGTACCCAAACCACTTTATGGAAATTAGTTACACTCAAATACCTGGGTTTGGCTTTATTTTATCACAATATTTATGGACAAAGCCTAAGAATAACTGCAGTCATGCAAAGCAGGGTAGTAGACATGAGTAACGGGACACATGAGCAAGGCAGCAAAATAAAGAGGTGAAACAGCCAATAGAGATCAGATAATAATACCCAATCAGAAATCTTATATTTTTTAAGTCTTATTATTTAATATTACTATTATTCCTGAAAGTAGGTATGGTTAAAATTGAGCTTATGCTATCTAAAGATACATATTTTATATCACTTTATGGAATGAGTGGCACTGAAATAACGGGGGTTTACCTGTAATCAGTGTTTCCCTTATTTCCGATATCACAATATTTATGGAAAAAGCACAAGATTGTTTGGCAGAAACCATTCAGATATTCAGAACAAGAATAGTGCATGTGAGAAACAAGACACATGAGAAGGCCAAACAACATGAAGAAGAAAAATGCCCAATATAAATAAGACAAAAATTCCCAGACAGAAAGACTAAATATTATTAAATATTATTGAAATTCCTGAAATTAGTTAAGGTTCAGATTTTGTTTATACTATCTAAATAGTTCATATTCAAACCATTTTATAGAATGAGTGACACTTATATAATGAGTTTTGACTGTAAGCTTTCTACTGTTTCATTCATTTCCAATATCACAATGCTGACGGAAAAGCCTAAAATTGCTAAGCAGCATCATAGGTACGACACTGATGACAGGTGTACTAGGGATAGTAAACATGAGAAACAAGACACACGAGAAGGAAAAAAAATAAATAAGCAAAAACGCTAAATTAGAAAGTACTGTATTATATAAAAAAGGTGTGACAAGGTGGTGCAGCAGTTTGAGCGATTGCCTCATAGCTCCAGTGTCTCTGGTTGAATCTTGACTCTACGTTTGCATGTTCTCCCTGTTCCCACATGGGGTTACTCTGGGTGCTCCAGTTTCCATCCAAAGACATGCAGTAGTTTAACTTATTATGTGCCTAATCTGAAGCTGTATTCAGATTTTCATTGTAACTTTTGTGTTCTTTCAACCTTGTGCCTGTCATTAAATTGCCACTGTTGTGGCTATGACATTATATACGACAAAATAACACACAAACTATATATTTAAGAATTATATATTAGTGAATAATTATTAAAATCCTTAAAATTGTGTAACATTAAATTGGGCTTTGCTATATTCCATGTGCACGGAAATGGAAAAAAGCTTTCGATTTCCCAGTGATGTTCAACACAGTTGTCCACAAACTTCAACTCATTTAGCTACAGTGTTCTTACTGGGATTCCTGGGAATTTATACTGGTTATTCGCACGTGTTCAGTGGAACATACACGATGCTAAACTGGTAGCTAAAAGGTACTTGTACCTGTTAGCATTAGCCTCGCAGGTCCCGTCCTGATGATGCTTCAGGTTGGAAACATGACTCGGCTATATTCATGACATTCGAACTAAGGAAAGCAATGTGTTGTGTTATTTTGGAAGTAGCATTCATGTAAAACGTGTATTCTTACCTGTCTGTCCCTTTCCTAGTGTCTTCTCCAGCCGGTATGGGCCCACGTACTGAGCCGCTTGGCTGCAGGTCGGGTCTTTCGACATGGCGCAGGGAATTTAATAACGGTTCTTACCTATAACCTTGTTCTGTCTAAAACAACCGGCAAGCTGACATGGGTTTGCTGGAGTCTTCTTTAAATACTGCATTGGTTGGTGCATGTGGCCCGGCCTGTGTATGAGGATGTTGTTGTACGTTTTATCTTTTGATCGAACAAGTTTCTGAATGATCATATAGCCCAGTAAATAGTACAGCTAAACGATTCTAATGACAAACGGCATATTCGGGTCTATTCTGATGCACAGTGCATCCGATCCGATCTTTCAGCGTGTCATCAGCCTTTCCACAGTAGATCACTTCATCATCCCTTTGGAAAGCCATCAACCAGAGAGAGCAGGCTGTTTGGAAACACAAACCGGATGCTCAATGCGCAAAAGGCCTGTGATTCATAGGTGAGGGATGCAGCGTGTTCCCCTTTTAGCACGCGCGCATCTTATGCTCAAATGTCACCCAGACGAATGCGCATGGGGTTAAATCTTCGCCGTTCATCGCTGCAGCTGATTTAATAGACATGCATAGATCCGCTTCTGGCAAAACAACCATTAGATGCCCTCCCTCTCCCTCCATCCCTGCCCATATGAGTATCACAGCATCCTTTCTCTCTCTCACTCACTCTCGCTCTCACTTCACGTGTTCTCCTCCCTCATTCGATCATGTCAGCCTTCTGATATGAAGACAATATCAGCCCGTGCAGCCCGAGATCCAACGCTGGATTTCAGCTCCCCATCAGATCGTATTCCTCCTTCCAGTAAATCGCTCTAATTTTCTCTCTCTCTCTCTCTCTCTCTCTCTCTCTCTCTCTCTCTCTCTCATACATCTGCTCTCTCTCATCAGTATCCGGGTCCTACACCTCCCTCCATCCCTGTGTC
>JAUZST010030902.1:0-56804 GCA_034779995.1 Parotocinclus haroldoi | reverse complement strand
TCTCTCTCTCTCTCACACACACACACACACACACACACACACACACACACACACACACACACACACACACACACTCATTCTCTTTCTCTCTCTCTCTCATTCTCACACACGCTAGCTCACTAATTCTCTCTATCTCACTCATATTATCTCTCTCTCCCTCTCTCTCTCTCTCACACACACACACACACACACACACACATACTCGCTCATTCACTAATCATCTCTCTCACTCATTCTCTCTGTCGCTCCCTCTCACTTACTCACTCACTGTCAGTCACTCTCTCCCACTCTCTCGCTCGCTCACTCTCTCGCTCAATCTTTCTCTCACTCTCTCACTCTCTCACTCAGTTTCTCATTATGGTTAAATGATCTTTAACGCTGGTAATTGACTTTGTTACATGCTCAGTAAAACCACCCTTTCACAGGGTCATGGCTTACTGTAATCCCAGAATATGGGAACATCTGTCTATGGGTTTGTTCATGAGTACTGTCGATATTTGCTTCTTAATGTTTGTGTATTAGTATGGAGTTTTAGCCAGTCAAGATCAAAGCTGGTCAATCAAATCTTTGTTTTAGGAGGGCAGGGTGTGAAATCTGACCATTTATGACATGCTGAAGTCCATAATGAAAGTCACTGAAGTGTTCAGGACAACACATTTAAGCTTATATGATTGAATGGGCTGCTAGCAGTGAGTGTGACTGATAGATCACTCATGTGAAGGACTGTCCAAAAACCTTTGACCATAAAGTCTTTCAGACTAAAGAGGGGATACATATGGGGCAGTCTTAAGCTAACAGTTCTGACCAATCAAATGACCAATTTTCTCTACAATTACAGGACTTAATTTATACAACATCTCAACTGGGAGAAGAAGGGCCTATGTGTTGTTCACAATGAAACCCTACTTCGCAGCAAGAAGGTCCCGGGTTCAGTACCAGGGTGGAGCGGCCTGGGCCCTTTCTGTGTGAAGTCTGCGTGTCTGTGTGGGTTTACCCCGGGTACTCCGGTTTCCTCCCACAGCCCATAGACATGCATGTTAGGGTAATTGCTATCTATAAAGATACAAACTATTTGTTTTGTAATTAAGCAATATATTTGTCTTATAGTGAAAAAAAAAACATTTGTTGCATTGTTCTAGATAGCTTTGTGGCCAAATCATTATACTATTTCTGTTTTCGTTTTAAAGTTCACGAGTGCTTGGGAGTTCTTAAGAGCTCATTCATTACTCCGTATATCGCTCATTTTGTCCATTTATAACGTTAATTCTAGTACAAGTGACAGATTCTCTACAATGCCACATGTCTGGACTGTCTTATTCAAGTTCATATATGAATTCTTTCCCTGCAAAAGGGGTTTGGCATCACTTATTTTTTTGGAGTATGACTTTGTACATAATCACCTCAGCTTTCTCAAACGATGTGTAGGGGATTAGTGGGTATATGTGCTCCATCACACTTATAAAAGAGAATACAGTAACTATGTACAGCAGCTATGTTCTCTAAAGTTACATGTGACGTTTCAATTCTTGTATGCTTGTTAGCTTGTGCCGAACATAGTATGGCCTCGGTAGGCCATATATTTTACTGTGACATCTCTGTGACAAATGGTTTTCTGAGGTGACTGGTGCACCGTGTGCCATTAAAGTCACAGTGCGCCATTAAAGTCAGGGTAGGTTCCTGGATGGAGTAACTAAGACTGTTCTTAAAATGTCATGTATTGTGTAGACTCAGCACTCATATTTCTCATATTATTGTTCTAAACATTCTAACTGAGGTCTTGACATTGTAATTTCACTTTGCTGTGGTTGAAGTTGTAGATGATTTCCGTTCTTTTGATGCAGTTGTGCTGTTGCTTTAAACATGACTAGACATGATTGCCGAATTATAATACAACACTCAGTTATTTGGTTTGGTAATCACAGCAGTATGATTGTTCTCACTGGGGACTAAGCAGGAATGAACACACTGGCAAGCTCGTGCTCTTCAAAGGACTCGCTGGAGCGCTGAGCTTTGTGGCTGGGACCAGGGTCAAATTATTTGCAGAGTAATGACTGCTATGCTAGTCTGTAGAGACTGTGGTCTTGTTATTAGTTTACCATTACAAACAGCACTGCTCTGGGTCAGTGGGAAGTCAGGCAGGATTTTAATTTTATGATTGATAATCCCACTGGAAACTTAGTACATGAACCAAAGGAAGGTGAAATAAAAATGGGGATCCCCAACTGGCAACTAGTACTCATACTCATTTGTAGCTAGTAAAAAGGTTGCTATTTAAAATCATTCCATGCCCCTGCATACTGTAATAGGTCAGAGGAATTTGGGGAATGTAGATACAAATCATATTTTTGACCTAAGCACTTTCTTACGACATGGGAGCATGTTTGTCTACTTCTCATAATTTCAAAAACATGGCAGATCCAGAAGTGATTGCAAAAATCAGGATGGTTAGGACTAAGGACAAGGTGCATTTGAGACAAAGGAATGAGATGACTATATTTCTGGCAAAACAATGGTAACAACGAACAGGTAAACTATGCACATTGCAGAAAATATGCCCGACCCAGACAATTCATATTAGTTACTCATTAGGGTGGTAAGGTGGCTTTGTGGGTATTACTGTGGTAATGTAGTTAGAGGGTCCTGGGTTTGACCCCAGGGTGGAGAGGTCTGGGTCCTTTCTAAGTGGAGTTTGCATGACTTCCTTGTGTCAGTGTGGATTTACTCTAGTTTTGTGTTTTATATATGTATTTTGCACACAAACATTAGAGCATATGTGAAAATGTATGTATGTATGAAGAAATTAGAAACAATCTTATTAAACAATAGAATATGAAAAGCAAATAAAATGTCAAAGAAAGTTGTTTGATTATGCATATGAGATAATGAAACCGAAGTGTGAATGAGAGTGCCACACATTGACTGTTCAGTAGGGTGTATGTTCATACTGACAGCGATGGGGCATGGACAGGATCAGATTGTCTTCTTGCATGATTCTCTTCATATTCGTTTTGAAATATCCTCTAATGTTTGTGAGCAGTTTATACAGTGGAAGAAATAATTATTTGATCCCTTGCTGATTTTGTGAGTTTGCCCACTTACAAAGGTATTACAAAGTCTATAATTTTAAGGGTATGTTTATTTTAACAGTAAGAAAATCAGAAAAATCAGAAGAAGAAAAAAATCAGAAAATCCAGAAAATTACATTGTTTAGAATATATAAACATATTTGCATTTTGCAGAGAGAAATAAGTTTTTGATCCCCTACCAAAAATTAAGAGTTCTGGCTCCTACCGACCAGTTAAACACTCCTAATCAACAGGTTACCTGCATTAAAGACACCTGTCCTCAGACTCAATTAGTCAGTCAGACTCTAACCTCTCAAGACCAAATAACTGTTAGTGCCATTGTAAGAAAATGAAAGAAATACAAAATCAACCTCGATCTTTGGCTTTATGTAACATCTCACGTCGTGGGGTAACCTTGATCATGAGGAAGGTAAGAAATCAGTCTAAAACTACACTGGGGGGGAACTTGTTAATGATCTTAAGGCAGCTGGGACCACAGCCACCAAGAAAACCATTGGTGAAACATTACGCTGTAACGGACTAAAATCCTGTAGTGCCTGCAAGGTCCCCTTGCTCAAGGAGGCACATGTGCAGGCCCGTCTGAAGTTTACCAGTGAACACCTGGATGATTCTGAGAATGATGAGCACTTTGGCATTAACTCAACTCGCCGTGTTTAGAGAAAGAGAAATGCTGACTATGACCCAAAGAACTCTATCGCCACTGTCAAGCATGGTGGTGTAAAACATTATGTTTTGGGGGTGTTTCTCTGCTAAGGGCACAGGACTACTACACCACATCAATGGGAGAATGGATGGAGCCATGTACCATACAATCCTGAGCGACAACCTCCTTCTCTCTGCCAGGACATTAAAAATGTCTGAGCATTTTGTGGATGCTCCCTTTATACTCAATCGTGTGGAACGTTCCAAACGTGTTTTTTTTGAGCATTCCTCACATTCCCAGTCCTGTGTTGTCCCTGTCCCAACTTTTGGTGTTGCAGGCATCAAATTCCAAATGAGTGAATATTTGCAAGAAACAATAAAGTTTATCTGTTTGAACATTAAATGTCTGGTCTTTGTAGTGTATTCAATTGAATATGTGTTAAATATTGTTGTTTTGTTTCTATTTATGTTGTGCACAATGTCAATACTTCAATAGTAGAATAGATATGATCACTCCAACAGTCTGAGTGGGTCTTCCTCTCAGATGGAGTGTTGATCTTTTGCTCCACATGGCTCAGTTCAGGAGCATGACTACTTCACACTAGTACTGGTTATAAATAAGACGAATTCACATCATCAGACCTTGAAACCGTGAGCTGAAAAAAACTTATGAGAAGGACACAGAAGTGCAGCTAAAAGGGAGTACCTACCATCGGTTATATATGGGAGGCACTACGAGGCTTTGTTGTAAAGTTCAGCGCAATTTTACAACAAATAAGCTGGATGCTCATGCATGACTGGCCATTTAGTAACAGTGCTGTGGCCACAGAGCCAGAGCTGCACATACTTCATGCATGTGTGAGAGAGGATTAAGGATTTAGGGAGAGTCTTCTGGCTGGGTAAACTGCCACCCTCACCCCTGTTAGTCTCACATGGATGCCTGCGATGTTCACACATTTTTCACACAGAGTCCCACAAATGCAGTATGGAACAGTTAACAGTGCCAACACTAAGGGTTTACATTGAGTTTAAACCATTCTAATATCTCAAGCATTATTATAAGCATAATGTTTCTTCTGCTTCAATGGAAACTCAAATCCATGGCAGAAAACATTAACTTTTTTTTCTAGAACCATTACAGTCAATTTTAACCAGACAGTTAAAGATTAAGGGTCTCACTCAAGGGCCCATCAGTGGCAACTTTGGCATGGCCAGGATTTGAACCCCCTTCTGATTAATAGTCCAGATCTTAACCACCGATTATAGTAGAAAGTAGAGATGAAAGTGTTAGACTTTAAAGAGTAAACATAACTAACAGTCATAATGTTACATTAGCCGGTTATTTATTTGACTAACAGTATGTATGACCGTTGTAGTACAGGGGTTAAAAGTACTCAACTATTGACCAGAGTGACCAGGGTTCAAAACTTAGAACTGCAGATGTACCACTGTTGGACCATTGATAAAAAAAAATTAAAAAAAACTTATCGGTTGTAATATGCTCTGGATCACTGTATCTTCTGTAAATGTCAAACACTGCTTTTCATTTCATATAACTGCACAGATAGTTGCCACGACTTGCTGCCTACAGTGGATTGACACAAAAACCAATGAGTATCATAATGCTATTATGTAGGAATGTAAATCTCTATTTAATGTCAAGTATGATAACATTCACTCATATACTTTATGGTTTTTAAGAAATGTGATTGCTTTGATATTATGAAGGAAATGTTCTACACAATATTAAAACAATAACTGAAGTAACCCTCTGAGACAAAGTATTACAGTAACAAATCAGTGCAGTGTCATATGGTTTTATATTAAAAAAGAACAAAGTTAATAATTGCTATAAAATATTGATACATATATAAACAACTGCTGATAAATAGTTTACCAGCACATGCATTCTGTCACAATCATACACTACAGTGTATAAACTAAAAATAGATTTGCGTGGTGATAACCATGTTCAGATACAAATATGGGACAAATGTGTACCAGTTGTATTGTGTATTAGAACTGAAAGAAGCACTGAAAACACTGGACAGAAAAAAAATTTCTTCCTGAATACTTTTGGGTGCATTTTAAGGATACTGGTCTGGCAAACATAAAAATCCCTTTAAAAATGTTATTTTGGGGTACTTGTTTCTAGATATAACCGAAGTTTGTTATTTCCCATTACATTTTAAATCCACTTGTACACAGCCCACAAAACACGCTGTTATGTCTAGTCTAAGCATGCATGATCCCGAAATCAGCATAGGTGCTATGCAAATGTTGTCTTAGGCATGCCTGGGCATGCTCAGTCACGTTAGATGCTGGCTGACAGCCTATAAAAGCTGCTCATATTTAAAGATACTGTTTGTACACATGCTGATGATATGATTTACTGTCCTCAGAAAGATTTAAAAAAAGAAATGTCTCAGCTGCAACAGCTGTGAGGCCAGGCTTTACGGAATCTATATGTAACAGATACAATGCACCTTTCTGTTATATTAGCGAATTTCACACAGCTTACATCACTCAGCATTGCACAGCACCTACTGGTGGTATGAACACAATCTACACAAAAAAAATGCGGACCTCTGTGTGGTTAGTTCCTTATTAATTAGTCCCTAGAACTGGTTGGTGTGAAAGCAGATATTTTGTTACATCTGCAGTGACGCAAAGGCTCAAAGATGACTACACGTATTATGAAAGTCTACAAGTTCCTCTTCAGATGAAAATTTGTTGACCAAGACACACTTGTTGTGATTGTTTGTTTGTTTATTTGGATTATTCAGAGTCGCTATCAGTGGTCATTTCAGCGACACACGCACAACACCTATACACAATTTAGCGACATCAATTAACCTAACCCGAATAAACCCATTAACAAAACAAACCCATGCAGACAGCGCACAAAAGGAGCCAGGTTGCTCCACTGTGGGTTTGAACCCAGGACATTTTTGCTGTGAGGTGACAGTGCCACACACCAGTTATTCAACATATGCAGTCAGCTTGGTTCAGAGGTACTCAGGAGCCCCTGTGACAGCTTGCTACCTCATGTTTGAGTAATGCATCTTGCTTCTTTATAAAAAAAAAAAAAATCTATTAAATACCCCAACCTGTCTTCAGCTATGAGACCAGTGTCACATCGTGACAGTTTGCCAGCACCAAAGCCCCCATAGATAAATAACCTAGATTTTTCTCATCTAATAACACATCCAGAAATATATGACCTAGTCAGGAACAAGATGTGTCAAAAGCTAACGCAAAACTAAACTAAATACAAATGAATGCAAAAACAAATTAATTAGGGCTGAAGCGAATTCAACATATTTATTTGAAGGTTTCTCCAAATTATGTGTGTCAATTTCACATTATCAGGAAGCAATAAAACCTTTGTAAAAGAGTGTTGTCCAGTGAAATCATTACTCATTTCGCACAGAGTACTGTATTATAGTGACACAATCAAAGTTACGTGAGAGTGAATATTATAGTAAATTTAAGTACCAAAAATAAAAGGCTGTGTGTTCACCTCTCAAGTTCGAGGAACCCTTTTTGAAATAACATTCATAATTACAACATAGATAACAAGAAAAGGGTTCAGTCTGTAAGTAACTGAAACAGTTCAATATTAACAACATGACATTAGCTGTTTTATAGCTTTAGACATGACATCAATCATTTTCATATCACAATTGTTGCACTGATCGATAGGACAGGGATCAGAATCAGTATGCTCGGCCATGACTGGTGATTGGTTGATTAGTCTCATATAACCAATTCTGTTCCAGTTATATTTAACCTGTCTGGTGCACAACTGGCACAGCAGTACAAACATAGCCAAAGATGAACAGTACTTTTATTCAGACTTTAGTTCGTGTGTAGCCTACGGTGCTCTAAACATGGCTTAGCTACTTTTTAAAAAAACTTTATGAGACTGCTGCTAGCATTAGATATCGGTTGTGTTTTGAGTGCTACTTAGTTAACTAAATTGTCCACCTACATAGTGCAGTACTAAAGAGGAGATACTGATACTAATGAGGGTGTAGGCATCTATTTCGGACAAAGCCATATCGTCAATGTTGAAGCGCTTTAGAGCATGCTGTTTGGATGGTGAAAATATGCCTCAGCATAGCTTATAAACAGCATCAGCATGTTAAAACTAACAATGACAAAGAGGTTAAATCTAAAGCTATTGAGAAAGGCAGCAGTCCAGCTATATTTAAACCCAGAAATGTTTAGTGTGATGCAATTCCCATTTCTTAAACGGAAAGACAATTGCAATTGGCCAAAACCGGAACTGTGCGATCATATGTTTAAAAATTCAGAAGTTTGGCCAGTTGATTAAGAACTGTTGGTGTATAGTAAATTTACTATGCTGCATTATAAATCCCTATGCATACAGCTGTGCCAATTTCAATGGGCAGGAATTTAATACAAATTAAATATAATTTTAAATTGTTATTTCATATGATA
This sequence comes from Parotocinclus haroldoi, assembly GCA_034779995.1. NCBI lineage: Eukaryota > Metazoa > Chordata > Actinopteri > Siluriformes > Loricariidae > Parotocinclus > Parotocinclus haroldoi. The sequence continues at coordinate 48,609 of JAUZST010030902.1, read as the reverse complement.
CATGGAACCTGATTAAGATAAGTCAGTTAAAAGAGAGGCTCAACAGCCAAAATATAGTCACTGAATATTGCTGAAATGTACATAATAGCGTGTAATATCTGCACAAGCACAAATAATAGCGGTAATTCAATTTTTTTAATGGACATGCTTCACTATTCAGGCAACATCAATGTTCACCCTCAGTTTAACCAGATTTCATGGACACCCTCTTTAGTGTCTTAACTTCTTGTTGGGTATTTGCAGACCAGTCCAGATATGTGACTGCTCCTGAATGTTCATCATGCCAATGGGTCACATCTGCAGCTCTTTGAACATTAGAATTATCATCTTGAAAGACAGGGATATGAATGGTATGTTCCTCAGTAAGATAAGCAAAATGCAAAACCCTGCAGCTCACTTTTACTCAAATTTACTGCCAACTCAACCAAATTAAAACATCCCCCAGAACATCATAGAACCTTCTGCAGCTCGAACAATACCTTGCATGCAGTTTTCACTGAAGGTTTCTGAAGGACTTGAACATGCCTAATATCTCAATGCCTAATATCATTTACATAGAGGCAGAAACGAGTCATGTGACCAGACGAAATGTTTCCAATCATGAGCAATCCAATTTTGTCTTTCCACCCACTGTAACCAGGCAACATTGTGGGCAAAAGCAAGCAAAGGCCTGTTGCCACTCTGCTCCATATGTCCATGGAATGCAGATTCCTGTGAAGTGTTCTTTCAGAATTTTGTTGTGAAGGACCTGCACTGACATCTAAAAGCAATTTTTGCCTAAAAAGTGAAATTATTTTTGCTGGCGATCCATGTCCATCCGTTATGCTTTTGGCCACAATTCTGACAAGAGAATTATAGCAAAATAAAATGCCATGTGCAGGAGCCTGAAGTTACTACCCAAGGTGACCAATTTCCTGTCCAGGTAAGTATATTTCTGAAAGAAATGTGTGCCACATGCCATTTTAAGTGTTTCAACAGTTATGTTAATTGTGTATTATGTGTATAACTGTTTGCTTTCCTCAAATACTTAATATAAATCCTATCAGCTTGACTGTACTACAATGCCCAGACATAGCCTAGCCATTATATTTGAATGATTATGAGGCCCCGTGTTGGGCTGCAGCAACGTGAATGAGAATCGGGCGCACTCACACTAGGCGATCTGGTCCATGCTCTGTGTGATTGAAACTTTAGTTCGGTTTGTTTGACTAGTGTGATCGCTCCCAATTGCTCTGAGGCATGCGCTTCAGCTTGCTTGAGGAGGTGAACTAAGGTTTACTGGACCACTGTGGGAGCTGCCTCCATAAAAATCCTCATATAAGTGCTGAACGAGAAGCAGAATATCTGATGTGCAGGTTATCATTACATTTATGATATATTACTAAACCCAAAATATGCACCAAACGTATGTGATTACATGATCACATAGGTTCAAATGTGATGGTGAAAATGTGCCCAAGCGCGATTCGGGGGAGGGAGGGGGGGTCAATCATGCTCCAGCACGGTTCAAGGCAACCAAGCTCTGTGTAAGTACACCCTTACCCACACTGTGTAAGAAATATATGTAAGATGTTAAATATTCTGATATATATCATAGATGGATGTCTAGTGTGAAAGTAAGTATTAACACAGATCTGAAATGTTAGCACTTAAAGCCACTGCAGAACTCATGACGGCGGTGCAACTGTATTTGTGGTGTCCGATGTTATTAGTTAGCTGTGTGAAGGCAATAGTAAGTCCGGATCTTTGGTGCTTTCAGTGCTTTTCCGCCCACAGCCAGCTGACATTTGAGTCATGTGGGCAGCACGGAGGGTGGCAGGAGAAGGTGGGGTCTCAGCCAAACCCGGTTTCTTGGGGGGAATGGGTGGAGGGATACCCCTTTCTGCCCTGGGGATTAGAGGAGAGCGAATTCCAGGAGACAAGACTCCAGTAGCAGCCACTGAGCGGTAGTCAGTGCTGAAGGGTGAGCTGTTTGATGAGGATGGGGTTTTGGTGCTGAATCGACCAATGGCCTGTGTCAGTGTGTTTCGGGCTGCGAGCTTGCAGTTGCTGCCCTCTGCTGGAGGACTTGAGGGGGTGCAGGCTGACAGTTCACAAGGAGATTGAGGCAGAGAACATCCAGCCAGGGATTCTTGCTCGCCATTGGACTGGAATTTGTGACGTGCTGCATGAAATCGCTGTTGTATCCCAGCCTGGTAGGCAGCCTGTAGAATAGATGGGCAGCTTGTTTGGGGTGAGGAACTCATGCTGCAAGTTGAGAAACTATCTATATTCAAATTAGTAGTTTGTAAGCTCCCGTTGATCAGTGTGCTTTTGTCAGGACTTAACGGCGGAAGTGGAATTTCATTTTCTTCGCCATTATCTACTCTTTGCCTGCTATCTGTTGCGGTTTCTCGTATATGAGCATGATGAACATTTACCTCCACGGCACCATTTCCTACCGGACTAATCCTGCTACCTCCAACCTCCTTCTCCTCTCCCCTGAGCTCTCGAACCTCTTTCATCAGCCTATCTACCTCTTTCTGTAAAGCAGAGCAGCGTGACTCTTCCTTCTTGAGCTTGAGGCTAAGCAGCTCCCTCTCTGTGTCAAACTCAGCCAGCTGCTTCTCCCCTCTTGCCTCCATTTGCATTGCATGTTTCTTCTCCTTCTCAAGCTCCATCTGCAGGCTTTGGCTGGCAATGTGCTGGCGCTCCAGGCGGAGGCAAAGCTCATTGGCGCGCTGTGCCTCCTCATGGGCACGGGACCCCGAGCGCTTGCACTCTTGTCCCAGTGCGGTCATTAGGTGCTTGTGCTGTGCACGCTCATCTTCTAACTGACCCAGCAATCGCTTGTTCTCCTTTTCCACTTGAGAGACTTTTGTCCTCTCAAACTCCAACTATGCAACACAGATATACACATTATACACAATGGTGTGTTTTTTATTACAAAGTATCTAGTGACATTTAAGTCCTAATTTTTAAATTATGTTTCCTGATAAAACACTGTAAATTTCCTGTTGCACACTGCATTCTTAAATCATTTATAATACAATTAAGCATCATACCAATATACTCAGATTCACTACTGATGCCACAGTGCATTTATATGCACTTAAAACATATGATCAAAAATGATTAGACTTCTCCAATTATTTGATTATTCAAGTTGTCATGTAAACAGCAGCAATTCATTTCTCATATTGGATTAAGACCTGGAAATACAATTAAGAAATTTGATAAAAAAGAAATGGATTTTGCTCAGCAAACGACTTGCTCAGTTCATGTACATCCATGCTCTGACTTCAATAGTTTTCCTCCATCCATAGATTCTGCTAGTTGCTTTTAAACTTTGTGGACTTCCATAGACCTAGTGGCTTGTTTCTCTCGTGGGATCTGGCAACTCTGGAATTTAAATAAGCATGCAAAATGACTATAAATATGCTTTTGGAAAAACGAATCAAATTTCCCTATTTATGTATTACAGATTAAAGTCTACATCATTTGCTCCTGAGAGATTACTGTCTGGTTGCAAAGTAGAATTTTATCCATTACCTGATTATCCAAGTGAATATAAATTCATTGATCGGACTGCAGAAAAATAAGTGGACCTAGCAACTGTGTTGAATTACGCTTTCTTCCATTCACAAACTGAGAAAACGTATTGAAATCTTGGATAACCGTGCACTGAGAAATATGATTATTGAGATGAATCCAGCTATCTTTGTTTGAAGTTCATACTACTATATGATCTGTAAAATGCTGTTTACATGACCACTTAAATAATTTCTTCTGATTCCGAGATTATTAAAAGTAGAAAAAAAGATTGTACAGACCAGCGGACACTTACACTAATTGGGCAAATAAGTAATTTGCAAACCCAGTCATGATATCTAAATAAACAATCAACTGTGAAACATCAAACTTGGCTTGAGTTTTTTACTTGAAATGTGTATTGGATATTACTTACACTACTACTTTTTTTCTCTGACGTATTTTAAAGCAGCAATAATTTTCCAAAAAAAAAATACAAAATTTTTTTTCTCTCTCTACCCAATACAACACTGTCAGTAAGGTAATATTATTATGGATATAGACTACAAAGTAGACGACCATTTCTTGTTATTTCAAACATACTGCTGCATTCAAAATACTAAAGTCAACAAAGACAAAATGTGCGTTTTTAGAACGATGCTATAACACAAGACACAATGATTTAGACGCAATGTTCAATACCTGCTGTAGAAGGCGCTCTCGCTCCTTTTCTAAAATACATGTGACATCATCTCCCTCTGCAGTTTCCTCAGCATGCCTCCTTTTTTCTTCCTCTAAATCAGCAATGACCTGAAGCGAGCATAGGGGACGCCGATAAGAAAAGCACGGGTCACGTGGTACTAGACTTCTAACTTGAAAGACTAATCACTTGCTGCCTGGCACAAACAGGAAAATAGAATTACTGCAAAACTCCAACTCTCATTCTTACCCTCTTGTGCCTGTTCTCGGCAGCGGCTAACTGTTTCAGCATTTTCTCGTGCATTCTTCTGCAGTGTCCCACCACCACTTTGAGCATGGTAAGCGGATCCCAGCGTCTGGGATTCACTTCCTGTGTCTGTGAAAAGCTTGCTCCATCTCCTCTGCCCTGAGTTGGGTCCTGAAGAGCCTCACCGTCTCTCTGCAGGGCCAGAAACGGATCACTCTGGTCATACCTCCCGTAGCGTTCCCACACATATGTATCCCTGTGCTGGGCCTGCAGAGGAAAAGATCATTACAGTATGAAAATGTAAACAAAGATTAATTGGTTGGTAAAAACCAAGCATGTTTCATATACGCTACATTTAAGTCCTTTGAAATGCATCACTTTAACATTATTAAAATGTTGAATTTTGTTAGTAATTCTGTCTATTTGATCAGTTCAACTTACAACACATATATTCAATTTTTAATTCTAAAATTACAGACTGTAGTCCACCTGTTTCTCTACAAACTCCCCTTTACTCTGTTCTCTAATGGTCAGGACCCCACAGATCAGGACCTATTTGGGTGGTGGATCATTCTCAGCTCTGCGTTGACACTGACATGGTGGTGGTGTGTTAGTGTGTGGTACGGGAGTGAATCAGGCACAACAGTGCTGCTGCAGTTTTTAAACACCTCAGTGTCACTGCTAAACTGAAAATATTTTACCATCCAAAAATGTAAAGGCACCAGCACCCTGTAGTCAGCGTACTGTGAGCATTGATGCAGGATTAGAGAACGACTAACGCAAACTGCAACAAGAAATACTCCTACTGTCTCTGGCTGCCTCTGTCCATGAATACAGTGTACATGTACAGTGTTTAAAAACTCCAGCCGCGCTGCTGTGTCTGATCCACTTACACCAGTACAACATATTAACACCCAATCATCTCATCAGTGTCACTGCATTGTTGAAAATGATCCACCACCCAAGTAGTGCCTAATCTGTGCTGTTCCTGTCCATCAGAGAGCACAGTAAAGGGGACTAAATGTACGTAGAGAAACAGATGGACTACAGTCTTTAACTGCTTAACTATAACGTGCTTGTATGAGGCCATTGTAGACTCAAGAAGGTATCTTAATACAGTGGTTGGTGAGTGTATATAACTTACATCACAAATTAAGGACTATAGCAGTAGATATTAGTAACCATTTCCCTTACCAAAACTTTTATAAAGTAGCTCTGTCCAACTTTTTGCAATCTATCCAAATACTGTATATGCAAAAAACAAATGGCTGCTTTTGGTAGGTTTTAACTTCAAAACAAACTTAATAGTAACAGAATAATCAGTGGAGAAGCTGGATAAATCAGCATCAGAGATCCTGGGTTCAATCCTGATTAGAACGTTTAACATCAACTTTTATGGAATTATGCAGTAAATGCCAACCGAAAGTCTAAAAGAGTGAGTATTTTAATTATTTCCAAGGCTTTGTTTGTTTGTTTTTTAACATTTCTCTTTATTCCAAAACACATGCTTCGTTCTCTAAACAGGATCCAACAAAGACCCAAGACAACATAAACAAGACCCAGGAAGAACATAAGCCATCCTTTTGTTGTGCATTTGAGTGTCTTGCTATAATTTATCTTGTCAGGGACAATGTAGGAGGTCCATTCAGGCTGCAGAAAAATCTACCCTGAACAGATAGTCATTTATTGTGGTGCAAGAAAGTTTGTGATTTTCTACATTTCTACATAAATATGACTTAAACCATAATAAAAGCTCATTTCTTAAAAGTAGATCAAGAGAACCAAATCAAACAACTGTAACAAAAATATTATATTTAAAAATTGATTTATTAGGGAAAATAATCTAATATTGCATATGTGAGTGGTAAAAGTATGTGAACCTTTGCGTTTAATATCTAATATGACCCCTGTGCAGCAATAACTGTAGTTTTGTATTGTCTTGGAGGAATTTAAGATAATTCCTTAATACTCTGAGATGTTTATGGGTTTCCTCACAAGCTCCTTCCACAACATTTTTAATTGAATTACAGGTAAGGACTATAACTATGACCATTTTTGGCAGAACGACTTGCGTTTTTGAAATTGGTGTCTTTCTGCATAACCCACATTCTCTTAATATTCAGTTACTCTTTGGATTAATCTTCGTTTCAGTCAACTCCCAACAAATGAGAGGTCGACAAGGATCTTTAAATTCCTAGACAATCTGTCTGATGGTGCATTGTTGGGGTGTAAACTATTTGGAGATTGTTTTGCAACCTTTTTTAACTGATGAACATCTTAGAGGTAATCAGAAAGCTCCTTTGTTCATGCCATGATACACTTCAACCAACAGTCTGTTAAGATCAGACTCTGACGTAGCCCTGTTAAATACAACTACTTACGTACGTTCTATTTAACAAATACTTTACAAAGACAAAGACTTGAAAAAGATCAAAATACTTTTAGGTCATAGCTTGGAATTCTACACACTATCTACAACTGATTCATGTTGGAACTTGACAAAACATCTGATCTGTGTGTGTGAGATTTGACCCTTTTTACCAAGCCAGCCAAAGAAAACATGTCTCTACTTGCTGGAATAGCCAATAAGAATATTTTAGTGCCAAGTTACTGTATTCTTTAAGTATTCTTTAATTATACTAAGATTTTAATTATTTCTTAGCAATACCCTACCTAGTCCAGAAAAACAACTACATACACATGACAGAGTTGAGTTCCATCGTTCATTATTGGTAGCATCGGTGGCCTCTACCACTGAAACTACACAGAGATTCATATCTTTAGCTGAGAAAACCATAGTACCTGATGGAAGCCCAATCAGACACATGGACCTGCCAAACTCAGCCGGGAACTACAATTAAGGGAAATATAATTCAAACAATGCCATCACGAGTATACATTTTTGCATGTTTCAAATCACAATATATTTCTGGAAGTGTATCTTGGCTTGACCAAATGAGAAAAAGGGTTGACGAGCTACTGCTAACCAGACGAGGAAATTTTGGACCCCATCAATCACAGTCAGAACATATACAAATGCCATCAAGGCCACCGTTTTCTTTACCAGGAGTAGTCGAACAAGGATGATCATTCCAATTTACACAAATATACACCAATTATACACAATGATGCGAGGCATATAACTAACATTCTTCTAACATTGGCTGCCGTTATTGTTCTGGAATCCACAAACAGTAGAACACTGCAGTACATAATGCTTCGTAGCCTAAAGAACATCTGCTCAATTGATTTTGAGTGAAAGAAACAGCTAAATAAGAAAATGTGGCTTTAAAAGGCATAATCAAGATGAATACATTTTTGGAGCTAAACATAACTGTTAGTGGTTGAAAAGACAGTTGGCTTGGACATAATTACTTCTGCTCTTTAAAACATATCCTTGCACATTCCTCAGTGAAACTCCTTCACTAAACACAGAAGAAAACAAACTCCACAGCAAGTCCATACACTTAGCTATTTAATGTGAATCAACAATATTGCAAGCTTTATAAGCCAGCCCTAAAGAAAAATAGCCATGTCACTTTCTAATTAAGTTAAAACATTGCAACAACTGGAAAATATACTGCTCACAAAAATTAGAGGATATTTCAAAATTAAATATCCCATAGTTAAATAACCCCTAATTTCTGTGAGCAGTATCGTTGTTCTATGGCAGTAAATCTTCCAACAAGCTGCCAACTTTAGCAGACTAAACACAGACCATAATTATTAAATAATTGTACACAGTTGGGAAAACTAATGCACAAGCAGGTTTAGTGTTAATATAGCTATAATATTAGACATATGCTATGGTGTTCTAACCCTGAATAATCAGGTTCTGCACCAGCTTGAGAAATAAATTAGCACATGCACCCTCGCACCAGTTGCAATGTTACATATAAGACTAGGATTTCAATTAGCACTTCATTAGGTGGAAAAATAAGTGAAGTACAGTAACGAAGTACTAAATTACTTATCACCTCTGGTAAACAATATATGAATAGAGAGATAGAAACTGAGTATTTGAATGTCTTTGTTACTGGCTTTAAATAACATCTTTTCAGAATTCCATGGGGAAGCAAAACGTTTCACTTCTGTAATAGGGTGCTAAGCACTGCAAAGCGACGCCCCTCCTTTTTAACACAAGCCCACTTTGATAGACTACTATAACTACTAGTGTCAAGACTTTTCCTTTAGCCACCGGCTGCTAACACCAGCAAAAGTGAAACTGCAAAGACTATCCTGACACTTGGCTAGTTGCACTTCCTTTTTTTTTTCTACAAAATGAAGTGTCAAACCAGATCACTTCTACAAGCTGAAACTTAGCTGAAAGGTTTAGAGCTCAAGCCTTTTTTTCTGTAGGCTTTGCATCCTCGTCAGCAAAAGAATAGTCTTGGTGTAATTAGCAATACGTGATGACGCACTGACAAATGTGTCTGCTGGCAAAATGGCTAAATACTGCTCTAAAGCTGGTATCAGAAACACATGCACAAATGTTAGTTCAGTGTAACAGCTTTTTACAGACTCTAATGGCGGATTATGACTAAGCTTCCATGAATGTGTGTCTTGAAAATGACATTTCACCATGGAGACAGATCACCACTTAGAAACCAAAGAATACAAATAGAAGTATTCAGCCATATTCCAGTGGGCTCTACTTATTTTCAGGCAAGCAACGCATTTTTGGCAAATTTGGAACTTTGATTTGTGCTGCACTGATTTCCTATAGTCTAAATAGCAGTGCCTCATTCATTGGGAATATGACTGGAAATCACATTTGACTAGATACAGCATGCATCAGTGATATGATTTCATAAGGCTTTTCACATCATTAAGTTCCCTGCACATGAGAGATTGATTCTTCCATATGTCCCAAACAATGTGAAGGGATCTTCATCAGAGAAAATAACTTTACCCCAGTTCTCTGCATTGAAAATCCCTGTAATTCACGCAGAATGTTTGTCTGTCCTTGATGTTTTCTCTTGGAGAGAAGTGGCTTCTTTGCTGCCCTTCTTGACAACAAGCCATCCTGCAAAAGCCTTCATCTCACTGTGTTCAGATGCATTCCTACCTGCACTCTGCCATTCCTGAGCAAGCTATACTCTGGTGGTGATCCAGTCTCATAGCTGCATCCTCTTTAGGAGATGATCCTGATGCTTGCTTGAGTTTCTTGGACACCCTGAAGCTTTCTTCACGGCAATTGAACCACTCTCCTTGAAGTTTTTCATGATTTGTTAAACGGTTGAATGGGGTGCTCTCTTACAAGCAGCCATATTATTTCCTGTGAAACCCTTCTGATGTAATGCAATGATGGCTGCACGTCTAACAGATGAAAACACAAGAGCACCACTATCCTTTTAAAGCAACCAATCTGCTCGTCTAATCAGCATGACAACGTGATATCAGCTGTCATGTCCTCATTACCGCTTGCTCCTCTAACAAGATAATCACTGAAATTATGTTAGCAGGCCATTTTGTAGGGCTGAAATACAGTGGCTGGAATGCAGTAATTTTTGTGCTAAGGTCATTTTCATGGCACAGAATGACTTTACAATCACTCTGATTACTTTTCATAATCTAGAGTTGATACAAAATGTACCATAAAAACTGATCCAAACACTGAAAACCAAAACATGCCATTCTCAAATTTTTTGCCAATGGCCATACATCGATTTTCAGCTCAAAATACTGATTTTTTTTTTTAAAGGCAGTAGACGTAGCTGGCAAAGTACAGGATTTTCACTCAATTTGCTGAATTTTACTGATGTATTAAGACGACTCAGATTATATACTGTAACCTGCATTTCAGCTGTTTTTATTTTGTCACTGAACCATGTGGAATATTGCACTAAATCATGATACGCATTATACCTTAATCTAATAGTATCTTGACCCATGTGTTGTGATGTGTATCATATTGTGAAGTCCTTTCCAATACCCACCACTATTAACAGTCTACTCGCTATCTGGTGTTGACAATTAATAGAGTGAATTGCTTTTATACTTTGAGCTGAGACAGACAAGACATGGAGTAACATTTCAGATATCACATTATTGTATAAATGTTATTTGGAAATATGATGGTTACACATGAATCAAGTGTGATTTGCATATAGTGTTTGGGGGCTGTGTTTTCTCCAAAAGAAACATGTGTAAAGTATTAGCATGGATAATAACATGTACTTAATGAAGGACAACAAAGTAGATTAAGGTAAGGGAAACTTCGACTATGTGCTAAAACATCTGCGACTGCGTCACTGCTGAAACTTCCAGTAGCATAATGAATAAAACATGTTCAAAATGCATGGTTAAATGAGTACAGAATAAGTTACTTAACCTGGGCTCCACTAAAATCCTGTAGGTGGGCTTTAGATTAAAACCTTAGATTAAAAACTGTATTTTAAATGAATAATAATTGGGTTAAATGTACATGTAGTTAAATTGCAACTAAGTAGAGTTTTTAGAGAAGGAAACAAGATAAACCTGCTATTATACTGTATAATCAATGCATTAATTAGTGTAACATGCTAACTAAAAAGAGTTCTGGTGGTATACAGATAATGAAGGATGATAGATATCGGCATATTATTACATTTTTTATGGGAATAATTTCATACTTTGACTAATAATAAAATTTTTAGACTGCTGAAATCTCATATTTTAAAACCAGCTTAAAACAATCTGATATGCTGAAAATTACTGAAGAGGTCCACGCTGCAAAGCCTAAGGGTTTATTTGCTCACTATGGCATGTCAAAAAGCAGTTTATTCGTTAGTTTACTTCAGTACACTGTTGGCATTTGAAAATCAGCAGTCATTTCTTAGGAGCAGAGCGCAGTTTGAATTTATGGTGGAATTCAGGCTCAACAGCCTTGTTTCTGTAATGAATGTGGCTTCAGGACAAGCAACAGAGCCATAATGCACTTCGATCAGGATGACACATGGGGAATTAAATGCAAGTCTGGGGTAATGAGGCAGATGAGAGATGTGTCACATACACATCTGGATTTCACAGACTGCTGTACTTTAATATGGCACCCTGTATGCCATGCAAAGCACTGTGAAATTAGAATTTCTATATCTAAATCTATGTGCACAATATTTAAAAAATATCTTTTTTAAAATCTATTTTAAGGAATTTCTAGTGTGTGTATATATATATATTTCCCCAAGAAACTAATCCTTTAACTCTAATACTGTAATCACAAACATCAGCATTACATTCATACATATAAACCTTAATTAAATTAAACAAGTAGAATTGTATATATCTACAAAAAAATTCACATGTAAGTTTGAGAAGGAATTCAGTACTGATTATTAATTTGTATTGTCATATTTCTAAATGATTAACATTCATTTTGGCTTTCCAGTCACCAATAAAAACGGGCTGTCTATTAAAGATGCTACTTAGAACTTTATACAGTTGCCAACCCATGTACTTAACATAACCCATTCAACAGAATTCGTCCACGGCACTGTTTTGAGTGCAGGGCTACTCTAAAAACAATTAATTGTTAGTGTTTAAATGTCAAAAAGTATAACATGTAAGGCCATCTAAGAGCAGGCATTTCAATGGTAACAAGCTCCACAATAACATGGGGGAGCTCATAGAGCTCTTTCAGAAATTGTTGACTGATGTTTGGGGAAAAAAGGACTCCCAGTCATTCAGGTGACTTGTTCAGCCTGAACAAGACTTGTTGGCGACCTGCCAACAGCTGTGTACACTAGTGTACAAGCAGTTCTGGGCATGTAGTATTAAAGATGCTTTAAACACTCACCCTGAGAGCTTGGATGACAAGGTCTCGAGCTTCCAGTTCCCCTTCCAGCACACTGAAGAGTAGCAGCACATCTCTTTTACTCAGAGCATCCACATTCAACCTGGACTCCTAGCAACATGGCATTTAAAAGGGCAAATTAGCTATGTTTTTGTGTCATTACCCCCACTTTAAGATGCATAAATCAAAAAAGAAATTATGGGTTATGCTGGCCTAGACAGACAGTGTGCCTCACTGTCAAATGACTGTAAGAAGCAACAGGCATAACTTTTTAACAGCACTTGGTTTGTCAATCTACAGTGGTTATGGAAAGTATTTAGATCCCTTTTAAATTTTTACCTGTTTGTTTCATTGCAGGCAAACTTTTTTATTTTAGCGAATGCCTGCAATGAAACAAAGAGTGAAAAATTTAAAAGGGGTTTAAATACTTCCTGTACCCACTGTATATGTGATGAGCCAACACCAGACATTTCTACAGTGTGATCCAAAATTAAAACCTGGACCTACATTAATTAGTCCGCTAATCCATAACACAGGTGTACATAAAACTTACAGACTTAAAAATAACATGATTTTAGTGTATTTCAGTGTGCTAGAAAATTCCCAGCTTCCAATGGTGTGGGGAACCTCAAAACCATGTTGATTGTTACAGACATAAACACAGACAAAATCTTCCATTCAGTACCTAACTCTCCCCTCAGCTATTAAACTGGTTTCTCACTGAGAGAAAGTCATGAAAAGAATTTAACTTTGATTCCTATTGCACACTGGGGTATATATGAAAGAAACTCTTCCCGTAGGCATCTATTTGAATCCATTGAATCAATTTCCCAAAAAATTAAATATAATGATAATGAATATAATGAATTGTATATGATGCTTCTAGGACAAGAAAGTGGTTACAAAAAATCCTTGCTTCCTGTGCCATTAGGTTACCCAAGCAAAGGTAGAATACTGCACAAAGAAAGAGTGACAGGCTAAAGAGAAATATAAGATCAGTGAAAAAAATGTTAAGAAACAACCACTTGTTAATCATCAGAAAGTGTTGCTCCCCCCATTTGATTATTTTTTTAATTCTGTAAAGCACTTTGAATTGCCTTGTGTATGAATGGTGCTATACAAATAAAGCTTGCTTTGTATGCAATGGGGGGAGACAAGATTGGGGCTCATGAAAGTTACCTAGGGCTTTAGATCATGATGAGTACCTGTGAACCAAATGTCCTGCTCTTTCACATGAGAAGTTCAAAGCTGGCATATTTGATGGCCCACAAATTAGACTTCTAATCAAAGGTGGATAATGCCATTAAAAAATGTTTTGTTTTTTTTCTGATGCGATTACAGCCATTTTTGTTGACTTCTGGGCTGAAAATTAGAATCTTTTAGTTCAAGATTTGTTGATTGCTTTTCAAAAACTGGGAGCAAACATGAGTGTCACATTTGCTTAATTGCCACCTGAACTACTCCCCTCAAATCTTGATCATGCATCCAATACAAGAAAATTCGTATTTGTAAATTTAGTTTCTCCCCAACAATTAAAATTGACACAACTATTGCACTCTTGGTTCGATAATAAGAGTTTTTTTGCGTGAAACAAATTATGTGCTATCGCTCCTTCAAAACTTCTCATTACCCTTGATATTCGACTTTGTAATCTTTACCAAACATTTTGGAGAAAAAAAATGCACATTTTTTTGAATAAATTAGCACATTTAATTTCAGTGAAATTAGCCAAAATAATTAGGTCAATAGAACATTTTTTTGTCATTATTGTGTTTCTGTAAAACAGTCTGCTGGTGTGTTTAACAGTACCTTGAATCAATTACACCATTTTAATAAACTATAAAGACATAAAATATATGGTAAATATGGTATCTCTAACTCAACTACTGAGATAAAGATAACAGAATAAAATGTCAGTGTGTGCTGTAATACACTGTAATGGGTGTTAAAGCTATGCATTGATTTATGATGGGTTATACAAATAGTATCAGAAGCATCAAAATTATAAAATACAATCATTTACCATGTTGTATTATTATTTCAACATGTGCCATTTATCTTGACATGAAACTTTATTTCTTCTCATTGTATTGCTATTACTTAATCACAGAAAACATTACCACATAACCACTGACTGAACAGGAGTCAACATCAGATGTGCACATAGTACAGAATAGTGTACATGGTCAAATCTGATATCATATTTGACTAGCATCATCCCCATAATGAATCAAAGTATAAATGTGCACTATTTTTCATCCTGTTAAAATTACATGATTAATCTGCCAATGCAGTTACTGTCATCAGTCATCAGATACTGGAATGGACTGGACACAGACCATAAGTCATTCTACTGTACTTAATAAGGTACTGATTAGGTGATCACCTGAAAAGTCTTATTTATTATGGAAAAACAAATCATTGAAATATTTTTTTAATTTTTCTAAATAAAAAAAAACTTCCTGTTTTACTACACGTTTTATTTGTATTGCTTATTCTAGTATTAATCGAGGTCTAAAAACACGACAACTTTATTTTAAATCAAAACAAAATAATCATCCATTAATCATAATCAAGGTAAAATGTGCAATTCATTGTGATATTGATTTTAGGTCATATGAGCCAGCACTAATAGTACATCATGTTCCTAATGTTGCTGAAAATTCTACCGTGGCAAATGTAAAGTCCTAACTGTAATGCATACACTGTAATGGGAATTTTTTTTTTATTTCATCTAGGTACCAACATGGTTACTTAAAGCATCAGCAGGGAGGGATAAAATTATGAAATGCGTATGGGAACAGTTAGCCCAGGTACAGGACTGCCCTGTTTTAGGAGAACTGCCAGTCTGGCACCAAAGCTCAGGAATGTGAAAAAAAAACCCACTTAGGGTCACACAAAAGCAGCTGGAAATCTGACACATAAGCTGAAGCTAACTCATATAAACTTTTCTTTCTATGTGAACACTGTGCACTATTATACTCTGCAAGAAATACTTGAAATTTCTGAGATGTCTAGGTAAAAGTGTCCACAGTTTGCCTTTTTCTGAATCATTTAAAGCTGAACATGTCAGTGCTCAGTGCTTTTGCTTGTGGACATGCTAAAATAAGATGGGCTAGTGGACAGCAGCTGCAGAAAAAAAAAATAATTCTCAATGAGTACAATGGGCTTTTCACTACTCCATTCAAGAATACTCTTAAACAGGAACCAGAGGAATGTGAGACTACAACAAGGCCAATGTTGTATAGGAGGGCTATAGTGACATGTACAAATTAACACTGCCATTTTGTCTACTTAACCACTAAACAACACTCACTTCTCACTTTTAGTTATACCACCATCTAAACTCAATATCCATTATATCAGTTTCACCTACCATATAGAAGCACTCTATAGTTCTACAATTACAATTCTGCTTCTTTACATATTTTGTTCGTCCCCTTTACTCAGTTCTCTAATTGTCAGGATCCCCACAGACTGTGTACTACTAATGGTCCTTTTTAAATATCCCCTAATTTTTCTGAGCAGTATATTTGGGCGGTGGATCGTTCTCAGCGCTACACTGACACTTACGTGTTGTTAGTGCGAGTGTGTTGTTGGTATGACTCAATCAGACACTACAGTGCAGCTGTGAGTTTTTTTACTCAGTAAAAAATGTACATGCACGTAATGATCTGAAAACTGCAGAAAAATAGATTGTTAGTAATCTGATCAACCCATAAATTTGAACTTGAGTAATCAGATAATGGGAACCTCCAGGTTTAAGTGATTGCAACTGCAATTTTATTATTTTTATTCTAAAAGAAAGTACAAAACTACAACATTTAGCATTAAAATGTTATTATTAAAATGTATAACAAAACAAGAGTACCCTGAAACCAAACCCTGGTACTCAGGAATTGCTGTTCCAAGCAGCTGACTCGTACCTTTAAGTGACAGGAGCTGAACTAAAATGATATAACATTGATTAAATACAATAAATATTAAACACTGTTATTTAACCAGTGGAGTTTTTAGCGGTTGAAACCATAACAACAAGAGTCTTGACTCTTTAAAACTTGAGATCAGCTTTAGAAAAAATCAATTCAAAATATGCGAAGTTAGAAGGTACTTGCATGTCACTGCAGAGTTCAGCTCTTACAAAGTGCTACATCTGATCTCAAATTCTGCCTATCCAGTTCACACTGAGATTTGTGTGGTCAGCCAAAGTTTCCACATGGTGAAGTGATGAGGATTGTCTTACATAACATGCTCTGAAACCACAGAATTTGAGCTACTGTAGTAAGATGAAGAATTTATCCTGCAACAGAACTATGATTGTTCCCCTTCTTCAAACATCTACCAATATTCTCAACATAATATAATACCTACAGCAATTACAACACACGTCATAGTACTTAAAAGATACTAAATGTGTTTACAGTTTTCATACATGCTCATTTTTTACTATGTTAAGGGAGTCATAGTAGATCTGTGACCTTTTACATGGCTTACTGTTGACCACAATTATGGGTAAAATCGTAATAGTTTCCAACCCAACTAAACACCTTATAGAGTATATTAATTTGCAAAGAACTTGCCTCTAAAATAATAACCTATAGGTTAAATGTATTATTATCTGTTGAATGTAGGCATTATATTTACTACAAGATATAAGTCTTGGCTCCCATTGTTGTGAAAATAAAATGGCACATGCAGTTTTGGAGCAAATGGTTGGCATCAGAAGTCCCCTAATTAACTGAAGAATGTCCACCACCATGCACCTAAAGTCCCACTTTAACACGAAGTGTGTTTACATGCACCAAATTACATTTCTGCAGATGTCTCTTCAGGTAGTCAAGTACATATTATGAGCCGATTTCAAAATCAGATGAAATAATCTAATCTGATAAAGAGCTGGACTAAGCTCAGCAATCAGATTTCTCTGCACACATACACACAAAAATATAAGTTTGTGCATGCATGTAAAACAGCTTGCTGATCAAACACGGTTGCCAGATCTTACTCTAAGACAAGGGGTTTTCAAAGTCAAAAGATTGCCTCCCACCCCACTTCAGAGAGCATAAAAGCTATTGCACCCCCCACCCTATTATTAGTAATATATTTTTTATTATGTATGCCTCATTCATTATGCTGGTATATCACAATAAATATCTGATTTTTTAAAAGTCTTACATTTTATAAGATAATGGTTTTGTTTTTTAACATTGAACGCACTCATCTGTATTTAACCTTTACACACACTTTTGAAAGCTTATTAGATATGCTTTCAGAAACTTTTTGCTCACCCGTACTTCAGTTGGAACAATGATTTTGTGTCTCTGATGCCCCGGCTGATCCGGGAATGCACAGGAACCAGCGTAAATCACCATGACTTGGTACTTGCTTTTAATCATGGCCAATGCAGAAATCTGCACTTACAGAGGTAGGTGGAGGTGAAGGGAATCATTTTTACAGCCTTTCTGCAGAGGTGCTTAAACTCGGTCTCCACGGACAGCCAAGAGTGCACAAGCACATATTTTATCATCTCCTGTCTAGTTCTGCATTTAGAAGATGCCTTTATTCAGAGTAACTTACAGACGTGCACACACTTTGAAAAAACACTGCTCGAAGACATTTCACTTCTTTTGAGCTTATTTACAAAGCATGTTCGGAATTACACACAGCACCCCAAGGCTTTTCATTCCATAACACTTTTTGTGGAAACACTAGCCTAAATCACAGTTCATGCTTCAGATCATGAATAATTATTATTGGCTGTTTACCCATTATCTGATTACTGAGTACATACAAACTCTTTGATCAGATTACTGAAAAATCTGTAGGATTATTAAGTGCTTGTAAATGCACTCACTGTTAGTGAGTGTTGTATCGTCACTACGAGGCTTACATAAAAATCGGTGTAATGTGGATAAAACCTGGGCTCTTTGTGCTTCATATAAATGAGAAAACAGCCTCTCACATACACTGGTTGGTGAATAATTATAAATATTAATGTGAGCCTTACATTACAGATGAAACAACATTTTAGAGCATACCTCCACAAACATCACAAAAACCAAGAAGCTATTGAATTTGGGTCTGTGTAAAACCACAGGATGTTGTTTTATTTCTCAAACTTTAAACATTCCAAAGAAGCACTCATGAGGCCAAAGGTTGCCCTGAAGAAGTTGAAGGGATCTGCAGTTGAGATGGGAAAAGCTGTATCAGAGGAATACTATTTCCTGGATACTCCACAAAGATGGGCTTTATGGAAGAGTTGCAAGAAGAAAGTCTTTCTTGGAAAAAAAAAAAATCAAGGTTAAAGTTTGTCAAAAGGTATGTCGGAGACTGGCCAACTTCTTTGAAAAGGTACTTTGATGTGACCAAACTTGAACGTGCAACGCTGATCAAAACATATAACAGGTGGAGGTGGTGGTGAGTAATTGAATAATAAACAGATTTACATTTTGCTTAGTCTCATATAGTACAATAAAAAACATATTCAAATAAAGAAAGATGTATCAGTACATAACCAAAGTTCAATGTTGTCCCACAGCAATGAGCAGTGACAAGCAAATGCTGTAGTGAATTTTCAAGCAATTATTGGAAACTATGTTGGGAGGAACTACACCCTGTGGGGATCCCCAGAGAACTACTTTAGTTTCAGGTTCTTTACTGGTTTGCATTCGCATTGCTGGTAGGAACGCTGTGTGATACAAGGGTAACATTATCCAAGCCATGACTCAGCCACGATCTAAACGAATCGTCTTGCTTTTTTAATCGACCTCCTTCATCACATATTGGCTCAGTAAAGCCTGGACTTCACTGTCAGTCCATTTGTCGCTTTATTTTATTTTATGAATTAAAGGTGGGAAGATCTGCTGTTCATATGGCTACCAGTAGAATGTTTGAATTTAAACATGGCAATTGATTTCAATAAAGGTGTTTAGTGTTTGGATCAATCAATACACACTCTCATCACTACTTCTGGACTAATCAATCACTGCACACCTTAATCACTCCAGACCTACATACCTTGAAGAAGTGACTGTGGTAGCCTAGCGGTTAAGGTACTGGACTCTGGACCAGGGTTCAGATCCCATCTCAGCCAGAAAGCTGGCACAGTTGAGCCCTTAACCCACCATTGCTTGAATTATAAGGCTGTATGAGTTGTAAGTCCCTATATAATCCCTATATATGTGTTAAGAAAACTTGGTTCTCTGTCAGTCCAGAGCTTTAAAGTCACAACATTACGACCATTAGGCCAGAGCACTAACTACTAAGCGACCACTGGTCAGTTACATAGGGTAGAACATACAAGTAAAATTGACAGTCTAGATAGCGCACTTGAGATTAGGGAAGGCAGTTGGATCTAGCACCATCCTGCAAAGCTCCTTATATGGTGGGTAACATGGCATTTCCTTTTTGGCCCTAAGCATATTAAGCATGTCCAACCACTTCAGAAAGCTAGCAGACATTCCTCCAGGCTCCACACCAGACTGCAGTCCTTGGCTGAATCCCAAGTGCTGTCTTGTTAGACATGCAGTGTGCTGCACAGTGTAGTGTGCATTGTGTCCCATCCTATATAGTGCACTTGTATACTGAGAAGGAGCTACAGAAGGGCTTATCCTTTAAATCGGATCTAAACAGAACAGGTCAGAGAGGAACCTAAATTACAAAAATAGTCATAAAGTAGGAGGACGTGTGTACATTCGTACTAGCAATTCGGTGTTTATATCGATGGCAATCAGAACTTTAGTATAGAGCTTATTTGTTTTGCAGTGACAGGAGAGTTAACATTTAAGCAAGTATCATGTGTAGTTACATTTCACAGTTCATGCAAAGCTTACTAATATTCCAGTAGGTCATAGCCTACATGGGGCAACATAATTTTTCTGAACACAGCACTAACCTGCAATAACAATGCAGTATGGGCATACATTTAAACAAAACGCTTAGGATTAGGCTGAAATGTGAGGACTATAGCAGCTTCCCGGCCATGACACGAACTTTGTGGTTATTTAATAACTGGACAGTGTAGCAGTGTAACAAAGAAAAACAGTGCAAGTCGGATGCAAAGATGCATCACTCTACTAACTTAAACACTACAGAAAGATGTACCGCGTTATCGTATAATATCGTGTCTGTCTGTAGCAACAGTTTAATGCAAGTCATAGTTAGTATTTTATGTCATATGCAGGGCTAAACGGCTGTAAACTCGTCCAATCTACACTTAGTGATACTTTGCAAACTGGCGTTTCGCTATGCTTCCAACCCACGCACAAAAAACCTTGCTGAAATAACGTTTTAATGTGAAGTAGCAAAAGAAAGAGAAAATGCTTACCGTTGTCGGTGCCATTCCAACTTTGTTTAGTGTTCGCTCATCAAATTTGGGTTTAGAGACGCGTAGTCCACATACTGTACTTCAGCGGTGAAGAAGCAAAGCAAAAGAGTTGCCATGACCGACATTAAAGGTAGCCAATAGAAACGCGCGATTTCAAACCGTGGACCAATAGGACAGGGCAATGATGGGAGCAGACGGGATCACTGTGCAGACCTGCTCTATGGGATTAGGTGCTGTTAGCTACTAAAGCCACATTTCTGTATAATAAGTGATAGTTTTATTACTTTTACATGATCAATATATGCGTGTAAGTCGTTAAACTGATTCAACACTGCACCGCACCACATGGCGTTCAGAGAAAAAAAACATATAAGCAATATATCATATTCTGGCAAGTCCTATCACCAGTATTCTATGCGTGTGCACTGTGTTCTGATAAAGGTAATTCACATAAATCAATCTGTAGTCACATTTAGAAGTGTAACTGAAGAAAGTCAAATCATCTGTTGCACTACGTTTCAAGTCTGTCGACTAAAATCGTTAATGGATAGAGCAGCTCTGGGTTTTATTAATTCAGCATGAGCGTCATCAGAGCCCCTTTAAATATTGTTGTACTCCGCTAAAGTCATGGAGGTAAAAAAAATGTTGATTTTATTCTGGGTTGCTGCGCGGAATTTATGGGCACAAATTCACTTCAGGCACCATTTCTCATTGTTACCCAGGATTTTTTCCCCAAAAGCACGAGGTGGTTCCAGAGTCGAGAGAACGTTTTTGCCAGCCATTTAAAACCTTCCAAAGGTAGACTATTAAACCAATAGCATCGGCAACATTAGCATAAATACAATGAATGCAATTCTCATCCAAGGTAGAGTAACGCCTACTTGTGTTACATATATTAGCGTTTAACAGGTTTATTTTTTTATACGTATGTTTATAAGTGACTAAAAAGTCAGTCAAGTCCGTTTGTTGTACAACATTATAATTCTGACAATCAAAATTTCAAACATCAAAAGTAATTATTTGGACAATGTGTATACATTGAAGCAGATCAGCTGTTGATGGATGGTAATCAATGCCTGGGTGGCATTGAGATTAATTTGCTATTAACCACCTGAAAGTTGATTAGATGATTAATGCTTTATTTAGCTCATGCAATGGCAGATAACACACTCATTCCATTGCTATGGAACACATTTGTTTAACCACCACTTTTGTAATTTGCATGACCCGTGGACCACGCACATAAATTAATGTATAGTAGTTTTTTTTTTTTAATCTCTAAATTTTCCCTTAAAAAACAGAATTGTGCATAGGATGTGCAGCTGTGCTTTCCAGCTGGGTTGAGAAAAGGGATCATCTTCTGGAGCAACATCAGCAACCAAGGTCAGAATGTCTGGTCACCTGCACAGCCAATTAAGCAAAAAAATAAATAAACCTAAAGTCAACCTAAATCATTTTAATAATGAACACAAAATTAAGAGAAAAATGCTTTTTTTGTCCATATCTCAGTACATGAAACCTTCCTTTAGTTCCAACAAAAATAAACTCCACTGTTATATTGGTTAACTCAGAAAGAGAGGGTCCAGCTCATCTAGAAGAACCTGTCATTGATTGGTTACTGACTGTCTGTGCAGTTTGATATGTTTTCCCTTTATCCACATTAATTTCCACCATTTAATCCAGTATATACCATTGGAAAAAAAAAACATTTGGGAAACTGACATCTCTAACCTGGTCCTAAGCTTGAAGGAGTATAAATGAGTTAGTTGAGTTAGTAAGGGTGTGAGGCTTGGTGGTGACTGGACACCCTGTTCATGTTAAAGACCTGCATTGTTCCAAGATGGTTGGATAGTCTTTAGACTCGCCCTGACTCTCATCAAGGTCGTTACTGAACAATAATGATGAACTCATGCACTGACAGTAACCAGTGTGAGTATCAAATCTAAGATCTAAACCATTAAAAACACAGAGAACCATCACTTTGGACAGTTCACATTGTAAATATATGAAAAATTGCTAGCTCTTCTAGTTGACACCAAATATCACTACAAATGATGCCCTGGAATTAATCTCACACACAATTTGCACAATTAATTTAAGAAAAACAGATGATGATATTTTATTCCAAGTAATCCTGGTCAGAGATGCAAGAGGTTCAGGCCATAGTAGAGATGTCACTTAGCACAGGCAGAGGTACTCAGTGGCCAGGGCACTAAACCAATGCAGGGGTCCGTAACCAAACCACACAAAATTCCTACTACAAGTCAATCAGGGGTTTTGAACATAGGTCTTCAGGAACTGCTGTTTCCAGATACCACAGGATGACACCTTGTGGCATCCATGACCTTGACAGTTCAGAGCACTGGTGAGAATTGCTCCTGAATGAATATCATACATGGGTAAATTGCAACACAACATGCTTATAATTTTTGGATGGATCTATTTATTTTTTCCGCTTTTCCTGGTCAGGGTCCCAGGAGGGTCTGGAGAACATGGTGGGCAGGTGTAAACTTGTTGTCATAGTTCACTTTGGAATGCTTAGGGATAAACTTACCCAATCAGCCTTCGCTCCCTCACAAATGGTCAACTGTCTGTGTGAGCTGATTGAGCCGGCTAAAAGGCAATTTCAAGAATCAACCCCAGATCACTGCAGTAAAAGGCTATACACTGGAAAATTGCTGTTGTGACACTTGGACAGCTCGAACAAAAAATATGACCAATTTCCTTTTACAAATGTTATATTACCAATTTGAATCCATTTGATAAATACAAGGCATTTCACAAATCATGCCCAATGAAAACATGACGGTATTACAATCCTGTCTAGCAACAAATACACGGACAAATCTGGCAACATGTAAGAGCACATTTTTTTTTTCCATTTTAAAGTTTAAAGAAAGATTTTGGTGAGGGAGAGCATTTTGAACTGTGCTTTTGATGGAGAGAAATGATCCTGCTTTGGATGGAGAGAAATCTTAACCAGCAAGGGCATTTCTGGAAGGAAATACCCACAGCATCTTTCCAAACATAAAACAGTTATTACTGACATTCAGCAGTCTGTGTGAAAACAATATGGTGACTAAATGATTTGGTTACTCCCATAGAGATCAGCACCATATTTCTGTGGTTTAACTTGGACACACTCACGCACACACATAAATAACTTACTGAAAATAATTATATAAAAGAACCATGTACAAAAAGAGAATATAACTTCTGAAATAAACAATAATATACAGGTATTAAGAGGAAGCCTGGGTCATGGTATAAAACACAAAATGTCTAAAAGCACAGGCTGCTGGATTTACATGCTTGTGTTGAATGTGAAAGTTTGGACCTTTAGCCGTCGTTTAGCCCTGTGTCAGCAGGCACTGCTTCTCAGTACAAAGGAATATGTCCAAAGTGAATATCTGTATTTGTGCCGTTCTTCATAAAAAGCTTTATATTTCTTTTTTTTTTCGTGACCTTGAGGAAGTGCAGTTTGAACTAGAACCGATATGTTATGTTTTTAAGCTTTATAGTGCATTTGTATTCATGAGGTCAATTTTAGAAGACCTTAGAGGAATAAGACTTCATACATACACACACACACACACACACACACACACACACACACACACACACACACACAGATTCACACATATTTCCTTTCTCGTTGCCTTTTGAGGCTAGGAGTCTTTAAGCATATTAATGCGGGCAAAGATCTTGAGTGCTGGACCTAGTTTGATGTTCATGGCGCTCATGAGGTGGTCCTCCTTCAGTAGCAGCATGGCCTGTCCATCAATCTCCTGAGAACGGAACTCATCCGCAATCTCCTGGCAACCTGTTATGTTCACAACAAAATAAACACATCACGTCTCATTACAACAAAGGAATTAAAAGTACATAAGCCTTAGTCAGTCATGTGACATGACAAAATATCTGATGGTACTCCAGAGATTTTCAACAGACTTTTCACAAGAAATGTTCGATGGTTTGGACAGTGGCTTACTAAGGTGATGTTCACAATGCGAAGATTAACTGTTACACAAACTATCTATTTTTGTGAGGTTGTTCTTTATCACTTGCACCAAATCTGATACAAGTCTGAACAGACATGTATGCTTACATAAAATTTAACTCCCTTAGACTTTGCATAGAAAATATACACTTAATGTCCACTTTAACTGTTCAACTGCTTGTTAAAGCAAACCGCTAATCAGCCAATCACATGGCATCAATGATATGCATTCAGCTATGTAGGCATGATCAAGAGGACCTGCTGACCTTTAAACTGAGCACCAAAATGGGGGGAAAAGGTGATTGAATCGACTTTAAACATGTCGTGGTTGTTGGTGCTGGATGAGCTGGTCTAGGTATAGAAAATGCTATGGAAAATATTTTACAGAGAATGAAAAAAAAAATATGCGGGGAGTGGCAGTTATCTGGATGAAAATGTGTTGTTGATGCCAGAGGAGAATGGTCAGACTGGTTCAAAATGACAAAAAGACAACAGCTTCTCAAGAACAAACAAACAAAACTAAAACACTGGTAACATCCACTTCTGTCAGCCAAGAAAAGCCACTAATGTCAGTTAGTCAGGCTGACCATAACTGAACAACAGAAGAATAGAAGACCCATCCTGCCTTAGTAGTGGTTAGTTAGTGATTAGTTAGTGGATCAGGGTGGCGGCAGTGGTATAACAGTGTGGGGGATCATTTCTTGGCACACTTTGTGCTCCATAATACCAGCTATGTTTAAACACCACAGCCTAAAATAAGGAAGAGGGGAACATCTTGTGAAAATAAACCATGTTTAGAAAGTCAGTGAACTGTAATTTTATTATACTCATATAGCTACTCGGTATGGTACCCAAATGCATGTACTTGATATGACAAAAAGTGGTATCGGTGAAACCTTAATCAAGGCAGTTCCAAAAACAAAAGAGTATAATCCAGTACTAGCGTAGTGTATTTAATAAAGTGGCCAGCGAGTGTATATGGTTCCCTTGTTGGGTCCCTAATCAAGACCCTTAACACACTATTCCTTCTATTTTAAGAGAGTATCAGTTGTAGGACAAGTGACTGGCTAAATGACCAAACGCTCACAAACTGTGCCAGTAGAGTAAGATTTAAATGCTACCATGAGCTCTCATGATCACTCTGAATTCACTGAGCCACTGACCTGGCAGCGAGCGAATAAACTCGAACACCTCCTGCACATTCCACTTTGTAGGGTCACACGGCAGGAAGTGCTGGTTGAGCGTAGGAACCTCTTCCAAGTCAGGAGTTGATAAACCTAGGGGTGGCACCACAGGGCCCGAACTGGCTGCAGACAGAGGAGAGGGAGGCTCTTCATAGCTGGAGATGTCCGAGCAGGGGCTGGATTCTCCCTGACTGGGTTGAGAGGGGAGCGGAGAGGACACTGAATCCCCCTGTGACTGCTGGGACACAGAAAGTCTCTGTAGGAACACACACACACATACATGAGACACTTCAGAAACAATATAGTATAAAGTTATAGGTGAGTAATATACAGGTAACAGGTACTACCTACAGTATGGCAGGCACATATACTTACAAACACCATTTTCAGCTTGTTACAAAAAGTAGTGGAAAGTCAAACATGTACTTGAGTGACTTGCACAAGAAAGTCTCTAAACACATCAACCAAGTTAAACAGTCTAGTACAAATGTGAGCTAACAAGCAAGCGAGCAGAAGACCAGTAAGGTTGAGTCAATGGCAGCCTTCTGCTCTTAAACTCCAACTCCCACATCTGTTTATGGATTCATAGCATTGGCTGGCTGTTGAGGCTCTGCTTGCCCTGCCATGCCCTGACCTTATGGCCAGGAGTGTCTGGTGGGCGGTCTGGCTGGGCCAGATATCAGTCCTCCTGACCTGTTTGCACATCCTTGTCTTAGACTAAGAGCATAACTGGGGGTTCATGGTCAAATAGATTTCTTTTGATCTCAGATTTTGGATTGCTGTCTTTCTGCCTCCTGCATCTCAGGTTTGTTGATTGCTGGGAGGGTGGGTTGCTGATGTCTTGTGTGATATGTCCTGGCTTCTCCTTTTTCTAGCTATGCTGCTATAATTAATGCTGCCTGAATTTCATGCTGCACATGGAATCATTGATTGTTAATAGACCCTGCATTTCTAAATCACTAACTAACTACATTCACTCTTTTCTCTCCGAGCTTAGGTTCTAGTACAGTGTCTCTGTGTCTTGGACGAAATAATTGCTGATATGCATATTTTTACATTATTTTATTTAGCTTTTATTATTTACTTAGTTTGACTATTAATACAAACAATTATTTTAATAAACATCTAAACCAACCAATGTGGATGGGTCCATTTTTGATTCTTGGTCCTCTCAAGGTTTCTGCGTTACACCATTTACGGAGTTTTTCTTTTTCACTGTTGCCCAACTTGGGATTGACCTTTTAAGGTAAAATAAAATTGTAAAGTTGCTTTGAAACAGTTGTAAGTACTGTATGAATAAATCTGACTTGACTCCCACACAGACATGACTCCACACAGTGGGAGCCCAGGCTTGGGTTTGAACCAGGGATCTTGAAGCTATGAGGCAGTAATGCTAACCACTGCACCACGGTACCACCCCAGATTTTCATGACCTGTTATGATAGACCTTGGCCATTAAAGTGAACAGCCTTTGATCGGAAGGACATTAAACAGCGCATAGCTGTAATCTTACAGTGCAAAATATAACACAATGTACTTAGGATACTTTTTACTTCCTAGGAGAATTTTGCAGGTAAAGTATAATGCAATATACAGGGTGAGTCAAAAGCCACAGGACTTGACGCATGCTGCGTTGTGGATTCTTCGCAAACCCTGCCAAAACCATTACTGAGGTTTCTTCGTCAGTAGCAGTCTTTGGATGACCACTACGTGGCTTGTTGTCCACAGTCCCAGTTTCTCTGAATTTGGCTATGAGGGATGCAGTAGTGCTTTGTGAAATTGGTATTCTTTCTGAGTGTTGGTTGTTGAAGTCTGCGGCTATGATACGGCAGCTTTTAAGATGGTGGGGACAGCCTAATGTCTGGGGTATGCAGATGTCATTCTCCCTTTTGTTTTGTTTTTTTATTTCAGGAGGAGTGTCTTTTGACTCACCCTGAACTTCACTCAGTGAAATTTAATTTATTGTGTTCTAGTACTGTACTGGAAAGTTCATTAACCTGTTTCTTTGCCTCTGTTGTTCTGCGACCTCGACTGTCTGCCCTGCGTCTCCACCGACTGGCAGTTTTAGTCCGGTCAGGATGGAAGAGGCCAATCCTCTTTGTGCACCCAACATTGTACCTAGTGATGAGTGATACAAACAGTGATTATTAAATTAACGCACATGTCTGTTTCCACAAAAGATGAACCTGATAAGAACCTTTACCTTTTTGCACACACCACCGAGCAGAAGCGCTTGGAGCCTTTAAATTTGTATGCAAAGTCGACCCAGCCACACAACTCGCATGTAAGCTTGGGCTCTTCTGGCTCCTCTTCGTGCCTCACTGTTGAACCTGAGAACAGGTTAAAGCATGTATCTTTAATATTATTGTCATCACCTGTAAAAAACTCTTTTGAGAAACACCTTGAATCCATCGATCTGGAAGGATTTTCAATGGATGTAATTAATAGCTGAAGGGAATTAGATTTGGATTGCACTACACAACATTAATATATCAGTCAGGTATATCATTCAGTTAATTATGATAGAACAGAAAATGGTGTCGTTTTCACCTTGCTGTGTGGATTCTTCAGGCTCAGAGTCAGTAGTGTTGGGAGCATTACTGAGTGGGGTTTTGTTTGGGTCTGAAGGCTGCTGCTCTGCGTTCTTTAGACTGTCACTTGAAACCAGAGAACGCTCCACCTGCAAACAGTGTGTACATATTACAGTACTGTACAAAACAAATCTTTCAGGCTACCATTAGATGTATTGTTTTAGCAATGGTATAAAAGCAATATATAGCATATTGTCAATGACTGGACCCCCCCCCAAAAAAAAAATCGAATTTCTCTTTCTTAGTTTCAGCTTAACCCTAGCTTATTTTAGCTTTTTCACATGAAAATTAAAAGATGATACCCTTCCCCCAAAAACATTCTTGATAATCTTCTTCAAGCTTCAGCTTGGCATCCTGATAAATGTGCTATATGCTGCTTAGGCTCAAGTGTAAGGGGAGATCACAAGTACTTGACACTGAAATTGTTTCTGTTTTTCAAAACTGCATAAATAGTACCTGTGGTTTCTAGATGTATTCTAAATAAAGAAAGATACTGAGAAATAACTACATATGGTCATTCGACATTGGGCATTTTAATACTAATAAATACTTGCAAATTCTGTTTTCCCATATTGATTAGTATTGTGATTAATTTCTCTATCTATAGGAAAACAGCTGGATTGTAATAAAAATGCCGTTTTTCCAAGCAAGGATATACCATGGTCTGCCAAAAGAGGGAGACAAGCCCTCTCCCAGTGCACGTTCCTAGTCTTTCGAAAACATTGCCCACAAAAATTAGGGGATATTTCAAAATGTTGCATCTTTGGTATTACTAAAAGTACAAGACTGCAGTGCTGCCACAAGATGGCATGGTTATGCTTAGTTGGGCTGAATTTGGTTTGAATTCTGCAACACTTTATTTGACATTGCCAACATCTGGGCTGTTTTGACACAATTTCAGTTGTGTTAAAGTTGCATTACGTAGTTATGCAAGTACAGCTGAACAACCATTTCAACAGTACATCTATTTTACAAGATTACACCAACACAGAACATATTCCTGCAACTAAACAGCTCTGTTTTGATCACTGACTCTTTAACAGTACATGTATGTGCTGGTTAATGACCGTATTATCTTCTTTTACATAGGTCACTGACTGAAAAGAACACTGATCGAACATTATCATAGTCTGTATGTCAACTGTATTTGTATGCCACTGTAAGGTAAGCATAAAGGGTATTTTCACAAGTAAATTGTCTGCAAACTATACATAAATGTGTAAGAGATACTGCTGAAAACACAAAGGGAAGCCTAATTTGTTATACACATGCTAAACTTGGTATGGAAACAGTTATTAAATGATTATGAAATAATAATGGGAATTCACAACAATCATAGGAAGTACATTGATGTACTGTTATTGTACTACCTTGTTCAGAAAGCTGTAATACTTAAGAGGCTGGTATGATACACATTACACTTGTCTGACAGAAGCCAAAAAATGTACTCAATTGAAAAATGGACTCTTACAACTATTAAAACTCTGACGATTAGCCAGTTAAAACAGATACTTATAGCGCACCTGTTTATATAGTTACAGATTAAACAAAATATACAGGTAGTGGGGGACAAAGAAATAATAAGACCTTTGGACGTTAAAGATGGTCGTTAAACTGCATATACCTGAAATCAGTATGTTAATCAGCGCCTTGATGCCGTAAGTGGTTAAATGCTGTATTTCCTCAAGTTTGTTTGTGTGGTCTGGAAACTATTAAACCAACTGTTCCATGTTCGACAGCCATTGGCTAAATTTGTGATATGCAAAAGCTGCTGTGTTTGTATTTTTGGCTTTTTGTGTACAGGACTCACAGGAAACGGTTCGGCTCCCTCCTGAATGACAAAGCCTTCGATGATATGTGTGAGCACGTGGGGCTTGACAATGGCCTGAGGAGGTTTGTTTTCACCGTTAGCCAGTTCAGTCTCTCCTCGTGGGGTCATGGCATCTGTGCTCGGGCTCTCTACTGCACCTGTGAGAAAAGCCACAGCATGCTCATCTCCATAGCAACTGTGCACCTGCTTCAAAACGGTCTAGTGGAACCCTGGAACACAACTGTGTTGTGATGAAGCCTTTCACGAGTGGTTTTACTACAATATACCAGAAAAACTACAAAACAAGTCACCTTGACTTCAAATCAGAGAATAACTCGGTCACTAAATCAGTGAGGGACCTCATAGATCAAGCACCTGGTTTATATCACAATTTTTAATTCCACTTCATTCAAACCTGCCTGATACAGTATGCATGCTTTTTAGCTGTACTGCAAGTGATAACTTTAGTATGGATTTTACTGAGATATCAAGACATGCAACAACATTATTATCTCTGACATGCCGTCTTAGAAAGAAACACATCTCCCCTCAAGGACAACACCTTAAAATAACATGGAACAAGATAAAGAGCTCACCAAGGTCAGCCAAAACCTGCTGAGTTTCCTGTTCAATCTGGAAGTGCCCGAGTGCTCTCATCTTCTATTGCAACTCTTCATGAAAAACTGCTCATGATATCCTCCAGCAGCACTACTAGCCACTTCTGTTCCCTGCCTCACTAAACAGAACTACACCCAGCCTCCTGTTTCATGGGAAACTCGCTCTCCTGCTCTAACTCACCACCCCTTCAGCTTCCCAAAGGAGCTCTCACACACACGCACACACACACATCATAACAAATCCGGTTCGATGTGTGGGAGGAAAAAGAAACTAATATTCTTTCTTCCTGCAGCTGTGGTTGTGGCATTCTCTGAATCACCACTCCATTTTTCTGAAAGAATAAACATATGTTTCACTTTGGCCACACACCTCTAATGCTTATAATACATTCCAAACTGAATGGTCCATCATGCTCCTGTCTGTGTGAATTTAACATTTAATTAACACTCAGTCTACCAGTGACTCTTAATTCTAAGATGCTATTGGAACACTGGGACTGAGATTTAGTTTATTTTTAGATACAAATGTGGTCCACAGCCTCTACTAAACAATAGCACTCTGTGTATCTGGGAGTGTCTTGCCTAAACTCTTGCCTTAAGAGGCTACATGGTCTATGGCCTTAAGGGGGAATCACACATAAAGACAGCATTGTAACATCAGAAAAACAAAAATGCATATGAAAATATACAGTTAAAGAGAAATGTAGAATTGGTTCATATGTTCACAAAAACTGAGTCTAACCATCTAAACTAATTGTAATTACAACTTATAGACAAAAGTTTGTGGGAATCCCTTCTAATTATTTCAGCAACACTTGTACCATGTTTACAGAATCACTGATACACTTAAAAATAACACATCTTACCATACTTTATACCAGAGATTGTTTCATTCCCACTGTGATCACTAACAAAATAACATTTACTGTTCTTATCTGAACACTGATCTGGGCCATTTTCAGCACAGGTAGTTCAGCATGGTTGTGACATGGTAGTTTGCGTTATTTTCGGAAAAGGAGATCAGGAGATCAGGGTTGTCCTATAGTCCCCATCAGAGTTGGTCTCTGATCACAGGCTGGACTGTAGCCTGACAAGTACATGATTAAGCAATCCCACTAATGTGGGTGGTTAGTAAACACTTATATAAGTGTCTGGCTTCAAGATTTCCCAGACAGCATGTAATGTATAGAATTTTGGACCACCATACCTTGTGTTTGAATTGTGGAAGCTCCTGTGTCAGCTTTAGGTGGCACTGGAGGATTGGTTTCCTGGGATGGGGTAGAGGTGGGCACCTGTGTATTCAATGGTGGGCAAATCTCTCTTATTACCAGAGATGTGGGCTTATCTAAACTGTCTTGAGCAAGTCTGGAGGCCTAAGATGGAACAAAAATAAAATAAAATTAGTTAAGCATGTTACAGAGGAACCACAATAGAAGACTTCAGGATTGTTCAAAAACAATACCCTAAAACGCATATACAACATCAAATCAGAAAATGTTGGGGGCAGTATAAAAAAATGCATATTTAAAAAAAACAAACAAAATAAATAAAAAATAAATACATTAACTTTTATTTTACTGGTTTTATTATGGTGCCAAGATAGTTTGTATTTTGTCCTTTCATTTGCCCATGAACATTCATTTATGCATGTCAGGCAACACATTCCAAAAAAAGTTGCGATATGGGCAATTTAGGCTTAGTAGTGAAGTAAAAATAAATAAATAAATAATGTGATATCAAGCAGATGATTATAATCATTACAGATAGTTGGTACAAAAGCAGCATCCATGAAGGCGTCTTAGAGAGGCAAAGCTAGGCAACAGATGTGTGAGATTTGTCAACAAATGTGTGACAATTTGATTCACGTTCAAAAACAAAGTTATCCAATGAAAGACTGGAAGAAATCTGCATATCTTTCCCTTCACAGTGCATAATGTAATTAGACGATTCAAGGAATCTGGAGGAATTTCAGTGCGTGAAGGCCAGGGTCACAAACCGAAACAGATAATGACAATGCAAAAGCACACGCTGCACATATTACAACAGCATAGCTATGGAGGAAGAGGCTACGGGTACTGGATTGGGCTGCCTGCAGCCCTAAGCTGTCCTCAGTAGAGAATGTATCGAGAATATTTAGGAGGAGGAGCTTGTGCTGTTGCACATCGTAAGACGTCTTTGCAGAAAGAATGGGACAAACTAACACCTGAAACACTAAATCGTTTCCTCTGTGGCAAACATCTTTAAAGTGTGATGAAAAGAAATGGCAACATTACAGTGGTAAATGCTTCACTGTCCCAAATTTTTTTGAAATGTGTTGCAGGCCAGAAATGCAGAAATGGATGTTCATTAGCGAGAAATAAAACAAATAAAAGTTGACCAAACAAAGCATGCAATATCTCGGGTTCACAAGTCAAAGTAAAAAAATCCTACTATATAATATATTTTCATTTTTCATATCGTGCAGACCTTTTTCTGATTTGATTTTTTCCAATGTCCAAATAGCATTTATGAGTCATCATAGAATGATTTCCCAGAACTTAATCAGTGTAAGGAGCCGAGAGTACAGAGTCATTTCAGTGACTTACTAATAGTTAATAGTTAATTACTAGTGAACAGTGCAGCAGCATACCTGGCTGTGTGTAGGTTGGATCTGAAGGTTGATTGCGGTTAGCTGGACAGGTTGAGTTTTGGACTGACTCAAGCCTGAGTGCTGGCTCACTGTAGAATGAAAGATAGTGGCTTGCTGGCTTGGAGCCAAGCTCTGGCTGAGAATGGGTGGTTTGGGTAGGACAGGGACATGACCCCCTGTTGAGGAGCTCTGGATAGAGCTATGAATGCTAAGCGAAGCAGTTTGTGGATGGGGCTGAATAGAGGCAGTCTGCAGTAATTGGGACTGCATTCGAGGAGTGGGTGGGGCTTGGGGTTGAATGACAAACTGCTGGGGTTGCTGCTTTATCAGAGCTTGAGGTTGAATCTGGGCATATGCTGAGAATAAAGAAAAGTGATTTAGTCATTGATTGCTGCAGTTATCCAATTAATTTCTATAGTTAAGGTGAATAAATGCTACACGTAACTGATATTTACAATGCAATATGAATGAAAACAAGAATAAATCAGGGTTGCAATGCATCATAAGTAAGTTTGAACACAGCGGATGACAAATGTTGTAAAGTCAAGTGATTTATTTAACATTTTTCTCTACAACAGAGCAATGTCTCGATGCAGATTTACAACTATGTAGGCCCACAGCCCTAACTGAACAAACCAAAAACGGAAATATGAAAGAAATCTTTGCAGATCAGTATATGTAAGAATTAAACCATTACTAAAGTTTATAGTAATACTTTCAATAAACAGAAATTAAATATAAAAATTAAAAGGGAGAAGAAATTAATAGTAAATATTATAACTAAAATTAAGTATAATTATGTATTGACTATAGTAATTAAAAGAGAATGCATTATTACGATGAGTATAATAAAATAGGGAATCTAAAACTATAAATACGACAATAGTTTATATACTGCTCAGAAATACTAATTTTTGTGAGCAGTGTATAATGCATAATACATGACTGACCTAACATGGGGAATAACATACATTTAACATACAATAACTGACATTTTTAAGTCCAGTAATCAGTCACTGTAGGTTCTCTTGTCCTCAGCAGCGAAGTTTTGGTGGCATGGCATAATCAGCCAACTAGCGTTATTGCCCTCTGTCACATGGATGGTGTTTCAAGTAGTACTTCAACCTACCTCTACTAACAAATCAAGCAAGGCAAATAACTATAAGTATTAAAAACACCACCCAATATCAGTCTACTGGTCAAATATACATTCTTTCAGGTCCATCACTCAAGCCAGTACTGTGCCATTTCACACCCTTTCTGAGGTAGTAGAACACTGAAATGATTGCTTGACTAACAGGATCTATGCTTTCTGCATGTGATCAGCTTTTGCCAGAATCCCACAGTTTTGTTTGGAATGAAACAACTGCATCCAATATAAATGAAATGGAAATCAGATCCGTTTGGGCTGTTATATAAATGTGTGTGAGACTGCACCACAAATTCTATCGGCTCAACATGACTCTAACCTTCATCAGCACATACTGCCATGTACGAAATCACCGTTGGGCACTGCATTATTGACAGGCTGTAGAGTTAGTGTGTGACTAAATGTGATTGTTAGTTTTTGTGTACATGTGGGGGAGAATGTGTAGAATCATACAATAAGTTGAAAGCCTCTCTTAATAGCAAACCTTTTTCTCTTGTGGACGGTGTGGGATAACACGTTCAGAGATATTATCCAGTTGAATTCCCCTCTCCTTTTCTTAGAGAATGTGTGCTGATGAGTTAATCACTCTACACTGCAGAACCCGGCCCTGGAAAACCCCAGACTTTCCGTCCTCACTTTTAAGCAAAGGCACATGTGGACTGCTTTGCAATAGAGCAAGTAAGAGAGATGTGATGAAATATCATGGAATTACAATGAATTGTGCAATGCATATGAGAACACACAGCATTTAGGTTTTCTTTCTGCATCTCCCTTACAATAACTGCTTTTACGTTGAAATGTGTGTGCTGGTGTTTACAAAAAGTACCCTCACAGTTTAATCCAAACAAGTCCACGACAACAGCAGCAATTGATGGGGAAGAGGCTTTTTCATATGTGCTTTGCAATAGAAACAGCAAACAAGAGCTGGTCACGGCCGGTAGTCGGCCGATCGGTCTCATATAACTAATTTCTGTGCCGATCATAGATAGTCTCACTTGCCTTCCATGCGAATGCAGTAGTGCCAAAACACACAGCCACACATGAAAAATACACTGCTTTCATGAACACTATTTCACAGTTAACACAGCTTTAAACTGTGTGTTAGTGTATTACACAGATTGGTCCAGACACACGCTGATGACGAGGACATGTCCAATTTAAGTTGTACTCCAACATGCACTAAAGAGTCTTATTTAGTTTATTTAGCACAGTATTAGTAGAAGAGCAGAGATATGGCATTATTCAGGTTACAGCCATGTCTTAAGCGTTCTTCACAGTGTGTGCTGTTTGCATTGTGCATAACGAAGTAAGCAGCAGAGGAAGAACTCCAAAAACTTCCAGAACAATAATAAGACACTTACAACAGCATCTCAGCACCTCACTGAACGAGAGAAATGACACCAAAGCGAACTCTGCCGGAAGCCAGACACAAGCCAATATCTGCTGCCATTTTTCTTTCCTCTTTTCTGAACCATTTTCTTTATTAAACTTTCCTTCAAATTTAAAGGAGTTCACCTGGTTGTAGTCACAATTAAAAACACATAATACATCACTACCCACGTCGCACACCACCCACCCCATCCAGACACAAGAAAAATGTGCACCCACACACACACGCACACAGCCATTAATGCCATGATGTTTCCTTGCAAGATCTGTATCTGTATCCAATCAGTCCGTACCACACACATTGTTGGATTTGAACTGTTGTATCTCTGCAACTGTTTGCTCAAAAAATCTAATAGCTAACATGTTAATATGTAATGAGTATTAAGTGGACTGCTCCTGTACAGAGTTTGCATGTTCTCTCCATGTCTGCATGGGTTTCCACCAGATACTCAGGGTTCTACTCAGTGCAGCAAAGCCACTAGCAATTAGCTAGGTCAAATGGTGTCTCTAGAATGTCCCTGTTTGCAAAACCTGTGATGGACTGGTTCCTAGATCCCCTGTGCTGCCAGTTAGGCACGACTGAATGGGATGAAATGGGGGTGAAAATGAACAAATAATGGGGCACTGTGGCTCAGAGGTAAGTACCAGCTCCTGTAAACAACAATT
This sequence comes from Parotocinclus haroldoi, assembly GCA_034779995.1. Classification (NCBI taxonomy): domain Eukaryota; kingdom Metazoa; phylum Chordata; class Actinopteri; order Siluriformes; family Loricariidae; genus Parotocinclus; species Parotocinclus haroldoi. Next base: position 12,017 of record JAUZST010030902.1, on the reverse strand, counting down.
CCTGGGCTAGACTTGCAATGTAAAGTTCGGGTGAATCAATTACGAGACATTGTGATGGACTGGCATAAAGCTTCTGACTCCTCTGTGACTCTAGTCCAGTTTTAACAAGGTAAATATAGGAACTTTCACTAGGCAACTATGTATTATAATATTTCTAAACCTCACTCTGCTGTACACGATTTCAAACTGGCAGGAACACCTAAGCAAACTATAGAGGATGGGTAGTATTTATTTATTTATTTTTTTTTTTTTTAGAGTTTTTAAAAATTCAGCACCGAATGAAGTACAGTATAACATTAATCTGGCAAGCAGTCACAACATGACAAGCAGTTTCAGTTGTAGTGCACTTCATCACACTAAAATACTAGCATTACACTAAACACTAGCTTAAAGTATATATACACTACTCACACAAATCAGGGGATACTTCTACTTCAGGGGATAATCTGGTCTGTGTAGGCAAGTGTGTAAGCTTAGTTACAGCCCCCTTATTTCAGGCAGTCCTAATCCAGAAAAACACACACCCTAAGGAGTGCAGGTTGTCTCTGTAGATTTCTTCCATAGTAACTACACCCATGTATCTGCTGTATCTTGTCCCTAATAAGACGGTGTTCATTGTTCAGTAAAACAGACGGCTTCTCTACCTCGCTGCTAAAAGCATACACTCACCGACCGCTTCAAGGGAAAGCCAATCACATGCCAGAAACTTAGTGCATTTAGGCCATGTAGACATGGTCAAGACACCCTGCCGAATTCCAAACTAATCATCACAAAGGTGGCATGACTTGTTGGTGCTAGAGTGGCTGGTATATTTCAGAAACTGTTGATCTACTGGAGTTCACAAAGAACGGTGAAAATGCCTTGTTGATGCCAGAGGTCAGAGGGGATTCGCCAGACTGGTTCAAGCTCATAGAAAATCAACAGCAACACAAATAACCACCCTGTACAACCAAGGTATGCAAGGCAAGTCTCTAATTGCACAAAACATTTAACATTGTAGTAGGCGGGGTTACTGCAGCAGCGGACCACATTGGTAATCACTGTTGTCAGCTAAAAACAGGCAAATGAGGCTACACTTTGCACCAAAACTGGGCAACAGAATATAGAGTATAGGAAAAAAAACATTGTCTGCTCTGGCGAGCCTCAATTTCTTCTGCGATTTCGGAGCATAGGGTCAGAATTTTGGCGTAAACAACATGAAAACATGGATCCATCCCTACTATCATCAGTTCCAGTTACGAACAGTCACACACTAAGGGCCACTTCAGAGACACCAATTAACCTAACATGCACGTATTTGGACTGTGGGAGGAAACCAGAGAACCCGGAGTAAACCCACGCAGACACAGGGAAGACATGCAGACTCTGGGATTGAACCCGGAACCTTCTTGCTTCTCACCGTGCAGCCCGTGGTGTAATGGTGTGGGGAGATAATTTATCGGAACACTTTGTGTTAACTGAGTATTGTTGCTGCCCATGTCCATCCATCTATGACTACAGTGTACCCTTTTTATTCACCACGTCATAAAGCTCAAATCAGCATTCTTTAATATGGCAATAAGTCACTGTACTCAAAACGACTCCACAGTCACCAGATCTCAATCCAATGTGAACGAGCAGCCGACAAATCTGCAGTAACTTCATGATGCAATCATGTCAATCAGCTCTGAAAGCTAAAGGGGATCCAACCTGAGAATAACAATGTGTACCTAATGAAGTGGCACATGAGTGTATGGTTTGCATTAAAAATTATGTCACTGAGTGTACATTCGTCTGAGTGCACACACATACACACTCTCAACAACAGCTGTCACAAGCCTGTCACACCAAACTCTATGCTACAAAGTATCCTACCTTATTTAATATACAAAAAGCTCACCACCCAAGTACAGTACTATGATCTTTGGTGTGCCAAAACTGTCCTGCTATTTATCAGCTCCATACAAAAGACAACATGTACCAGAAACGCACATGGGTGTTGGCTGGATGCTGTTACTGAATGCTCATACTAAAGCCTGCCAAGCCATATACACAAAGTGTCCTTATAGCCACAAACCGTTAGAGGTGAGAAATCACTGCTTAGATCTGCAAACACGAAGCCACAGATGCTCACAACTCTCAAGAATCTAGAGCATCCCACAAACCTATTTAGTTCATGTCAAATCACAATTAGTGGAAATGTGTCTTATTGATATTCTTTGCAGAGGTTGTGATCCCTACATAAACACCAAAGACCAGCATATTTTGTCTTTCGGACATGGGTACGCTGCTTAAACAACTTTAACAACCAGCAAGAGCATGCAATGTCACCAGTTAAACCAGCACCAGATCAGCAATGACCAGCATAGCTCGGACCAGCATGTACCTCACATGATTAACTTAATTAATATAACAAATCATGTATGTTAACCAGGCAGCATATGCTAATTCACCTAATTACTTCTTGTAGTTTGTAGGGATAAGTTCATGTTAAATCATTTCAGATGGGGATTAAAGTCTACAGTATAGTCACTGTGATAGATAAAGAACTGGTTCCAGCATTCCAGATATTTTTGCACAGGCTATCCTGGCATAATGTTAGTAGTTTCAGTAATAATTCTGTAACGCTTACCTGGTGCAATAAGGGGTTGAGAGGATGTGACACTGCGGCTCATATTCACTGCCTTAGGCTCCATCTCTGCTCCATTTTCTGACTTCTTCCCTCCATCTGAAGCAGGCGCAGGGAACCCACCTTTCCCTGTGATGGTCCCTGAGCTGGAGGCACTCTGGCTAGGGGTCTTTATAAGTGGAGTGGGTTGGATGGAAACAGGAGCCTGTTTAAGGCTAAGGGCCTGCAGAGCTGTAGCCTGAGAGGACGATGTCGCCCCCTGCTGGCTTCGAATGGCAAGATTCTGTACCTAGCAGACAATTAGTAGAAAGTTATAAGAGGTGCACTGTTTTGAGCAGGAGTCATAAACGGAACAAGCATATATCCAGCTGGTGTGTATACCTGTGCAGATGCAGACTGGGCATTACTGGTTGCATTGGTGTCTGACTGGAGGGCAGTCACAGTAGCTGTAGGAGCAAGGATGAGCTGGGGCGAGAGAGGAACAGCACGACCTAGACTCCTAGCTACATGCACCAGGTTACTCTGCTGAGCCTGGAAACACACACAGAAAAAGGAAACCATTAGCTATATGGTTAGTCTACATTCATAAATAGCACTGTTAAAGGATCTATTTATAAGCTGTTACTTACTAAGCATGTTTCTTCATTCATTGATTATAGTTTGAAATACTTTCAGGTTGATCGATTGTGCTGTTAATACCGATAGAGGTACTCTAAGACCTTAATGGTGGGGTCAGCAATTTTAAGTCACTTTATAGAATAACTCAATTTTCCTCACAGTACGGAACATGTCAATAAAATGTCTCCACAGAGGACGAATGTCGTCTTCTTGTTAATGCTCCATGAATAAACACAAATGACATTTAACCAACTAGGATAGAGAAATTCAGATTCAGAAAGCTTTTCAGCCCTTACACCAGCAATAATCTCACAGAAGGATGTGATTTTAACTTCAAACTGTAATAACCTAATAACGAAATTTTTCATTTTCTCATCCTTAAACTGCATTTCAGAGTCTCCCCAAAAGTTTTAGTCCACGAGTGCGAGTTTCTCTCACAGGAGAAACGAACAACAGGTCTATGGAATTTTAAAAAATCCAAAAGAAGCAAACTCTTAGAATAAGTGGACCTGACAAACATGTTTGATTTGACGAGCTGCTTCCAAACCAACAAAGATATACATAAGATGAGAATTCTGAATACTGAAGTAGAATTCAGCTGTTAATCCAAATTTCCAACATTTTTTTTCCCCCAAGCATCATATATTCAGATTCATAGATTCTCAGGATTTAATCCGATCTGAGAAATCTGAATATGTTGTTTACATGACCACTTGAATAACCAACATAACTGCAGAAATCCAGTATTAAAATAATGCAAACACGCTCACTGAAAGGACCCCTGCATATATCAGGATTTTCATTTTACAAATCCTAATACCTCATCCAAACCTAACGTCGGCCAAGACACCTTTGACAGAACAAACAGATACATTTGTGTGTGCGCATCTGTATGTAGGCGCAACCTCACCATCTGAGCGCGCAGGTACATCTGCGCCTGGGTGGCCGTGAGAGTGGGACTTGAGGCATTGCCTAGCAGCACTGTCTGCTGAGAGATTGCAGAAGGGGAGGAGCTTACACTCTGGGCTCGGCTTATTAACTGTGCCGTGGCAGGAGACGTGGTTAAATTAATCTGAAAGAGAAACACATTTACAGTTACATATACATACACACATACTCTGTACAGCACAACTGGACAGTCCATTACTTTTAACCTAATACTACTTGAGTGAAACCTTTGCTATTGAGCTACATTAGAAGTTGCTCTCAGCAAACTTACTGTAGTGTGAGATGATCCACTCTGGGTGGATGAGGTTCCGTTTTGTGTAGAGCTCTGCCTTCCTGCAGCTATACTGGCCTGAAATAAGGAAAGAGAGACAAAGTGATGTGAAGAGAAAGATAACTACTGGGTAGGTACAGAAGGTACCCACAGAGTTATATAGCATGATTTGTCACAATTTACGAATTGTAATTGTACTTTTCATTAATTATTGTAATTAATTAATTGTACCACTTTTGCAGATATTATGCGGATAGTTTAATGATAAAATATGTATATGTACTACAGCACCTTTATCCCTGTAGTAGAAGGTCTAGCTGATCAGAAAGTTATACAAGCACCGTTTAATGTCAGTCCAGTCAACATCCATACGCTTTAATGACCAAGGTCTAATTGGACTCTGGACTCTGACCTTACAGCTGTTATGGTTGTAAACAGTTGGTCATCTCAACAGCCAATCAGTGCAGTGGATCCATCTCTTATATGTACATTACAGTTATTTAAAAAAAAAAAAAAAAAAAAAAAAGCTAGGTGACCATCTGTCCGGTCAGTGTCCTCTTTCACAGAATGTAATACAATCGTCAACAGGGCACACCTGAACACCATCTCATCATCAGACTATATTGTTAAAAAGCTTTTAGCTCACCTGCTGCACAGCCGCCAGACTCTGAAGCTGTGCTGTGCTGAGGTGCTGCTGCTGCAATGCCGCCGTCTGCAACATCAAATGTTGCTGCTGTGCTGCATACATCTGCTGCAGGTACTGTGCTGCCGTGCTTGGCTGCCTGTGCAGAGCCTGCTGAATCACCTAAAGAGCACATGCACAACAGACAATAAGAGAGAGAGAGAGAGAGAGAGAGAGAGAGAGAGAGAGAGAGAGAGAATGTCGCTTAGCACATACTATGTGTACGCGGAAATGCAAGCGCTATAAACATATTGATGCTACACTGGTTGATTAAGTTTTATATACTTCAAACATTTAATCTAAATGAACAGGTTTATCACATGAATGTTTTCCCTGACTGTATTCTAACTATATACAGTAGGGTGCTAAGTGCTAGGTCTTAAGTCCCAGATTTGTTGTGTTAGGTATATGTACCTATATACATATATATAATGACCATATGTAACATACTGTCGACAACTGGACCCAAAGTTTCAAAAACTTTGTCACTCCATAATAATCCACAAGACTTCTACTGATATTCTTTCCAGTGTTTATTCAGTATATCCTAGTCATTTCAACCCAAAAACGTGAAAGAGTAGTCTTCAGACTGTAGAAGGTAAAGCTGGTTAATTAATTAAAAGGTAAATTAACAATTTAAAAAAATAACAGAAACAGAACTATTAACTGATGTAATCATGCCCATATTGATTACTTAATTTAAATGCATATAGTTTTCCCATTTTGTGAATATTTTTTTTAATTTCAGTTTCATTCAGAATCATGCATACAGAATCATATCCACCATACCATATCCACTGTTTTCTTAAACTTGCATTACTATGTAGTGTTTAGGACACGACAATAATTATGACAGCAAAGGAGACAAAGACTATAATGACAGAAAATAAAATCAAAGAAAATACAATAGAACAAAATGGAATAAATAGTATTATATTGATAATATAGATATGTATATGTCCTCACTGTAACAGTATACTCATGGCAGAGCTCCATCTTCTAATAAGTACATCTTTTTGATGTCTCATGGAGTATATTATTAGTTTAATTTGATACATGACCTTTATTTTTTCAGTCTACATACTGTATGTATGTTGGAGGGTCAGGCTTTAACCATGGTTCCAGATTGTAATGCATGATGATAGACGTGTAGCAATAAGGGTGATATAATCTCCGTAAAAGGTTCATAAAGTTACTTAATATACCTGTCTGGACCAGGGCCTTTATTATTTTTCCGTGTGGAAATACCTGGCATATTTCCAGTTCCTTAATTGGTTCATCCAATTCTGTTGCCAGAGGTTCAAATAGTTATTATAATTTAATGTCCTTTAAGCACTGTGCCAATTCCTAATCATCTGTACACATCTGTCTACATTTTTGTGCAAGGTCTTGTAAAATTACAGTGATGTTTCATCCACTTATGTGAGAGTTGAATTGTTATCCTTTAATTTCTGTATTGTTTTTTTTAAGTCTTAACGCTAACAACCTGCTCGCCTTATTACCATCTTTAGTAAACCATTTTTGGTTAGTAAACCTTAAACCTGTGTGCCTCTTATTTAATAAGTTTGAGGTTGGGCTTCTTTGAGGTTCTTTTGTGTTGCTGCTCAACTGTGGTATTTTGTGTTCTAGCATTCGTTGTTTTTCATCCCCATTTCCTTAAATAAAAAAAAAAGAAAAAAAAAAAAAAAAGATTTTGCCCTTAATATTTGCCTCCCAGTCCCATAGAATAAGGGGTGAGATCTCAGGTAAGGTATTTTTATCAGGATAAGACAATTTTTTTTAATGTAATGCATTTTGTATAATTAAGGAATACTTCGAGGTCAAATGTTCATTTACTCATGATACTGATTGTAGGTCGTATTGTCCCAGCACTAATAGAAGGGTCAGCAACATAGAAACCCTATGACGAGGTGACAACATAAAAATAATGACACTATCATGATAATATAGAAATAAATAATGGATAGTCTATCATATGTAATATGCAATGCTAAAATGGACAAATGTTCTCACACACACACACACGCACACACACGCAACACAAAAGTAAAACTTCTAATTGAAGTTGAAAAATTCTAACTGAGTTCTGACTGAATATCTTAAATATTAAACAATGTAAATTATGTTTTAAACATGTTTGTTTCATATTATAAGCATTATTTTTGTAAATGAGTTTTTAAACAAAAGCTTTTTATATATTTAATATGGCACCACTTTTATTTTTTCCACACTGTTAGCCAACTTAATACTGTACTGTACACAAATATCTGTATATTGAATTGGGTTTCTTTACTGAGCATTGTTTATAGTTCATTATATTATCATCAACATAGAAACCCAATGACGAGGTGGCAACATAAAAATAATGACACTATCATGATAATATAGAAATAAATAATGGATAATCAATCATATGTAATATGCAACGCTAACATGGACAAAGGTTATTTTGCAGGTGCTCTTATGGCAGAATGGGAATTTGTGGCTTGGTTGCAAGAGCTACACCACTAAAAACCACCAGTTCCGAAGCATCTGGATTGGAATCGCAGGCTGGGTTTGGAATGCTGAAGGCTCTGTGGTGGAATAGCAAAGAGCGGTGAACCTCGTACTGGGCAGCAGCAGCAGTGTGGATTTGTGGTGGAGAAGCACATTTCAGCAATAGAAGCACCGACAAGAACATGAACTGAGCAAAGGAACAGCCTGGCAATCTACAAAAAACTCCACCGATAGTAACAGGCCAACTATCCACAGAGGGCTGGACTTCAAAATAACCTTTAACTGCAAAACCTAGATACACAGAGTCATTAGAATCACTGCAGCACACTAGTGCAACAGTATTCCTGTATACATGACTGTACATAAAACAAGTACAGAAAAAAGTGAGTGTAAGTGAAAGTGGATAATGAAGACAATTATAAAAACTAAATAGATTGTTTGGAGTTGTTGTTCTGAGTAATGTTTTGAAGACAGGAAGAGAGGAATAGCTCAACTAGGGTAAGATCTGGCACCTGAGGAACATCTTAGTGTGCACAGAAACTATTACCAAACGTTGCAATCAAACGGAACCATTACTAACTTCTCTGGACAAGGAACCCTGCTTACTATGCCTCTTATGTTGAGCATCTGCCTCAAAAGAATCCCCTAATAATCACTGTTGGACAGTTATATCAGTGATCTTGGCAACCTGGCACAGTTGCAACAGTGACAGTAGCAACTTGGGGTCACCGAGTCTCTCCTCCTCCATGCCAAAAGATTACTTGGAAGGCTCGCTAGAAAATGCCTTTCCTGACATCTAACAACAAGCAGAAGTACCTGGAAATTGACTACGAATTGTTCAAATTGTACAATTAATTTGGTAGAAGGCAAATTGCCTTTCAAAGAAGAGAGGCCACCAATAATAAAGAGAAACTACTGCAACTTTTCTAATTAATGAGGTAATTACAGAACGCACCAGCTTGTAGTACTGCACGTTTCAGACATGCTTGTCCTCACACGGTCATCCCACTACTCAGCAACTCGGACTGAGTACTGAATTATTTTTTTACTATTCCTCCGGGCCTTCTGGCACTTGTTACCCCGTTAGTGCCTCGCATATTCACACTGGAAGAGTTTTTTTGTACAGTTGCTAGGCAACGCTGTGACCCCTGCACTCAGTAAGAGCATGTAGGAACCTGAACATGTCACGTGTTCTCCACTGAACAGCTAATGTACACAATGCTGTAGATGAGTATGGAATGTGTACTATCAGGACCAGAATTAACATCTGAAATGTAGACTAAGAAAGCTGCTCTGTGCCTATATAATCCCCAATGCTGTGGCTGATGCGATGCAGTAGATAGAATAGACGCGCGCACACACGCACACACGCGCACACGCGCGCACACGCGCGCACACGCACACGCACGCACACGCACACACACGCACACACACGCACACACGCGCGCACACACGCGCACACACGCGCGCACACACGCGCACGCGCGCGTAACAAACAATTTAAACTTCTAACTGAAGTTTAAAAATTCTGACTGACTTTTAACTGGATATCTTAAATATTAAACAATGAAAATTATGTTTTAAAAATGTTTGTTTCTTATTATAAGCATTATTTTTGTAAAGGAGTTTTTAAACAATAGCTTTTTATATATTTATTATGGTACCACTTTTCACATTGTTAGCCAACTTAATACTGTACTGTACACAAATATCTGTATATTGAACTGAGTTTCTTTACTGAGCTTTGTTGTTTATAGTTCATTATATTAAACATGTTAATGCACGGACCAATCACTTTATTAGGTAAAACATCTTGTTTCACACTCACTGTCTATTTAATAAGTTCCATTTACCATACAGATGCAATATGCAGTTCTACAATGACAGATTGAAGTCTGTTTCTCTAAAACACACACCACACACACACACACACACACACACACACACACACGCGCTAATGAAACACCATTACATCAGTGTCACTGCAGTGCTGAGAGTGATTCACCAACAAAATAGTACCTGATCTGTGCTAGTCTGAATCATCAGGTAGCAGAACAAAGGGGACTAAAATATGTAACAGATGGACTACAGCCTGTAATTGTAGAACTACAAAGCACTTCAATATGGTGAACTGAACTGATAAAATCGACGATAAGTACAGAAACAAGTACATTCACCTAATAAAGTGAATGGTGAGTGCGTGGTAGCATATTCAGTCCTACATTAAAGCAAAAGAACCTTAGCGGACTAATCAAAACTACTTGGAAAGTCATAACTTTACAGACAAACAGAGAAGGTTCACATAAGAGATGTGTTCAGAAAGTGCGGCACTGCACTGTCCACAAATATACTGCTCACAAAAATGACTATTTTTGAAATAAAAAATACTTTTTTTTGTGAGCAGTGTATATCTGAGCGTAGCTAATCAATGTGGACTAGGATATAACAGGGTACGGTCTGAGCAGATACACACATAACTTATACAGATAACTGGACAACTTCACAAAAAGAAAAAACGAAAAGTTTTCAATCTGTTCAACTTTTTAAAAAATATTAGATAATACATAATACATGTAATACTGTACAAATGATCTGAAACTCCATATAATATTAAACTGAAATCAGAAATGTCTGTCTAACAATACATTTCGCTGTATGTTTTCTAGAGGGACGAGCAACACACCTACACCACCACTCTAGCCATAAATCAAGGTTTGTTATAGCATGCAATTCTTACAGTTTCCAACAGAAGGCGGCATTGTCAAAGTGATGAGGAGCTCACAAGCATTACTTTCAAACACGTTGGCCACTAGGAAAAAGTGTGGAAGAGCGAAATCGCAGCTCAAGTGATATCCGGTTCAGTTCTGACCCTCTGACCCTAACACTGCTGTGTTTAAAGTGTGCAGTGGACATAAAAGTCTAAGACCACTTGTGAAAATGTTTCTAATTTGCAGTTTTCTCAAACTGAATACAATGTTCCATTACAAATATAAGAATCCAAATCTACCTTAAAGCTCTGCACCCAGTACCTGAAGGTCAAAGAAGATTTATTTACAGGGCATTTGAAGACAGAAAACCAAGCATACAGGAACATCAAAAGATGCTCTTTGGATACTGTGCTTTGATAATATGGGCTCCTGGAATAATATGGATCATCATATTTAGTCCATGCAATCCAACGCAAAAGTTGTAATGATAAAACAGCAGCATTTGTACCAGTGATCTCAGCCTTTCGGCCTGCACTACATGTAAAATTTGCACGAAAAACTAAACAAAACGTGCAATTTGACTGTGGTGCCCAAACTTTTGCATGACACTGGTGTTTACAGAGATGGAAGAGAAGAGAGAAAAATACACCATGATATCTCTTAGTAGACAAAGGAAAAATAATTTTAAGTATCTTAAGATAGCAGTATTGTTTACTGTGATTATAATACTCAACTGTTGCTTTTACTACACACAACTCTATCAAATAAATCTGCATAATGCAGACAGTAAAACATCAGACACAGCTACTTCATAAGGTCAGGTGTGGCAGCATTCTACCAAAATAATTACCCTATTAAAAGAATAGTTCCATATCATAAATAACTTTCATGGAATTTGATTATTTGAATATACATTTCTATTCATTTGATATTTTAATACAATTCATCAAACAAAAATATTTCTAACCCACTATCAAAATGAATTCCTCCCAATACGCACCAGACAGTATCATACACATTATAAATTTATTATTCAGCAAGTTAGTTCACTTTTGAATATGGCAGCCAGCATGTCATCTGTATCATCTAACACGTGCTACCAGCTGAAAAGCAGCTTCGTGATTTTAACAAAGCTGTGACTTGTATACTTTGAAAAACGAAAACATCACGGTGTTAAGCTCATTTATAATTAAAACGGTTAAAAGCTACGATGGAAATATCTTCGCCTGAACCTAAAGGCTGCTATAAGTCACGTAAATAATGTATAAGGAAAAGCTAATGGACAATGTGAACCATCCATGTGCAGCTTGTGTGTTTGTAAATATAGGTTATATTTGATCATGTTTAATAAAGTTGTACGTTTTAATAACCTTGGTTTACTATGTAAGCACATTTCAATTAGGTTATGTAAATAATACATGCAGTTGAAAGTTTTGAACCTTATAAAAATGTAATATGTTTGCATAAATTACCAGAAACGGTCTGGTACAGACCTACCACTACTGTAGATAAGGAGAACAAAGTTTAGCATGAGACAAATATATTATACTTGGTTATTTATTTATTGAGGAAAACGATCCCCGCTTTTTGACTTGGAGGATAATTTGAGCAAATTCCTCCATACATAACAGCTTCGGCTATTGAGATGTTAGTGGGTTTTCTCAGGTGAACTGCTCGTCATTCATT